>JARQOC010000005.1:448780412-448819670 GCA_033576535.1 Allobates femoralis | reverse complement strand
AGCGCCGGTGTCATCACCAGAACTCCTACAGATGGCGTCACGAATAACAAACTTTATTCCTATAAAGCTTATTTTATCCTTCATTGACCACCGGGCCTCCACAGCCTCAGGCACAGAACCGTGACCACAGCCAGCACCTGAGACCTGAGAACCCGGCGTACGGTGAGTCAGAACCATACAGTTCATCCCAGGGGAGTGGAATAGACACTTCACTGTGTTCTGGCACCCTTGCTCTGTACTCCTGAAGAACGAGTTGACAGACAGGTAAACTCTTTCCCATCAATGCATTGACATGGACGCTGGGGGTCCTTTTCAACTTTTATTAATGGGTTAAGTGTAAAACTAGAAAAAACAAATAGAAATTCTCAGTACAACATAAGCATACCGTATATACTCGTGTATAAGCCGACCCGTGTATAAGCCGACCCCCCTACTTTTGCCCCCAAAAACTGGGAAAACTTATTGACTCGCGTATAAGCCGAGGGTGGACTCCAGCACAGGTATACAACCCCCAGCAGTGAGGTATACAGCAGCCTCCCCAGGGGTAGTATACAGCAGCAGCCCCAGTGGTAGTATACAGCAGCCCCAGAGGTATATACAGCCCCAGAGGTATATGCAGCTCCAGAGGTATATGCAGCCCCATATGCAGCCCCAGAGGTATATGCAGCCCCAGATGCAGCCCCAGATGCAGCCCCAGAGGTATATACAGCAGCAGCAGCCCCAGTGGTATATACCTCAGCAGCCCCAGTGGTAGTATACAGCAGCCCCAGAGGTATATGCAGCCCCATAGGTATATGCAGCCCCAGAGGTATATGCAGCCCCAGAGGTATATGCAGCCCCATATACAGCCCCATATACAGCCCCATATACAGCCCCATATACAGCCCCATATGCAGCCCCAGATGCAGCCCCAGATGCAGCCCCAGAGGTATATACAGCAGCAGCAGCCCCAGGGCTGTATATACAGCAGCAGCAGCCCCAGGGCTGTATATACAGCAGCAGCAGCCCCAGGGCTGTATATACAGCAGCAGCCCCAGGGCTGTATATACAGCAGCAGCAGCCCCAGGGCTGTATATACAGCAGCAGCAGCCCCAGGGCTGTATATACAGCAGCAGCAGCCCCAGGGCTGTATATACAGCAGCAGCAGCCCCAGGGCTGTATATACAGCAGCAGCAGCCCCAGGGCTGTATATACAGCAGCAGCCCCAGGGCTGTATATACAGCAGCAGCAGCCCCAGGGCTGTATATACAGCAGCAGCAGCCCCAGGGCTGTATATACAGCAGCAGCAGCCCCAGGGCTGTATATACAGCAGCAGCAGCCCCAGGGCTGTATATACAGCAGCAGCCCCAGGGCTGTATATACAGCAGCAGCAGCCCCAGGGCTGTATATACAGCAGCAGCAGCCCCAGGGCTGTATATACAGCAGCAGCCCCAGGGCTGTATACAGCAGCAGCCCCAGGGCTGTATACAGCCGCAGCCCCAGGGCTGTATACAGCAGCAGCCCCAGGGCTGTATACAGCCGCAGCCCCAGGGCTGTATACAGCCGCAGCCCCAGGGCTGTATACAGCCGCAGCCCCGGAGGTATACAGGCCCCCCATCAAGTTCCAGGGCCCCCCCCACCTTGCGCGCAGCCTGTAAAGGAAAATCATACTTACCGGTGTCCAGTCGCGCCGTCCGCAGCTGCCGACATGACGATCCCGGGCTCCATTCAGCGTCTTCCGGCTTCCGACTTCCTGTGCGCGCGGGCAATGACGTCATTGCCCGCGACTACAGGAAATGCGGAAGACGCTGAATGGAGCCCGGGATCGTCATGTCGGCAGCTGCGGACGGCGCGACTGGACACCGGTAAGTATGATTTTCCTTTACAGGCTGCGCGCAAGGTGGGGGGGGCCCTGGAACTTGATGGGGGGCCTGTATACCTCCGGGGCTGCGGCTGTATTTTTTTTTTTTTTTTATATTTCTCGCATATAAGCCGAGGGGGGACTTTTCAGCCCAAATTTTGGGCTGAAAAACTCGGCTTATACGCGAGTATATACGGTATATGAAGTGCAAAACATTACATTGTTACAGGTCACAATGTGATTGCATGATACGGCGAATACACAATATGTATAATGGCAGAAGAATAATAAGATGATAAACAACAGTGTAGCTACATTGTACATTTAGGTGGGCAGTAGCATATTAAACTCACCGACTGTGCTAAGTTGAGGGAAACATGCAGATAAGCTGAACTCTAGGGAGAGAAGAATCAATACACCAGGATGGACGCTGCTTGCAGCGTTTTTTTTTTGCGGCCGCACCTGCCGCAAGTGCCGAAACCGCACTTGCCGCATCTGCCGCACCCTTACCGCAAGCCCCATAGACATTGCATGGGGCTTGCCGCAAGTGTGCTGCAAGTGTCGCGGTTATGCGGTAATCGCGGCAGATGCGTTTTTTTCACCGCATCCGCCGCGATTTGAAAATACTGCTGATGTGAAAGGGCCCTAAGAAAGGCACGACACACTGTCTATGTACATTCCTATTCCAGACCGAAGGTCCTGTGTCAAGATTATCTCCCAATGTGTTTCCTCTTATTGATTAATCAGGAGAGTTGCTGGTAACTACAGTGGTCTCTCTAACTACAAATTGATCAAAGTACCCATTGTCATAAATCAAGGTCTTAAAGTCCCTATATTCTGCCCTTATGCAAATTCTATAAATACCAAGTTGAAACGTATATGGATTGTAAAACATTATAAAAGGGCCTCTCCAAAACCCTTACTTAATACCCAATTGTTTACATGGAGAGTTTCAGCCCACATAACCAGCAACCACGATAAGCCTATAAGTGCAAAAGTTTTTTATTTTTACAAAAAACATCCAAAAGTGGCTATCTTTAGCTGTTGCATAAATACAGACAAAAAACTGACTTCAGAATCCACACAACCATAACAATGCCAAACAGGAATCACTAGAAAGGCTATACATAGCAATTCAAGCTCATAGTGAACATCACCAAAATATCAGGCTAAAGTGCTGCATTAGATAAAATATTACTCTCCCTATGCCAGAATGAGAGGTGCTGTAATAAATCTCAATCAGTCATGCTTACCCATTATGTGTGTGGACCCAGTCAGGCTGGTTTGGGACACCCCGACGCGTTTCCCAATGAGTTTCCTCAGGGGGCATGCTCCTCCATGAATGTCCCACCTTATGAACCCCAGGCACAGGTGTATGGCGTCATGGTTCAATTGCGGCACAGGCGCGGCGTCGCTGAGTCCCAGCGTGTAGTTCCGTCCCTCCAATACTGGAAGTGCGTCAAATGATGTCACATCCGGCCGTAAGGAGAGCTTTCACCCGCGCAATGGGAAAGCACTACTGCGCATGCGCAGATGTCCATGTGCCATCTTTGTTGAGGGCAGAACTTACCTACAGCAATAGTATATTATTATAGGAGCGCTCCTTAAAGAAATATTGGTGCCAACTATAGTGGTCTATAAACCGCCACTATTGAACCGCTATTAGTAATTTAGTCTAAGTAGAAAGAGAATCCCCACCTCCTCAGGGCCTCCACTTAGCTAACGGTGTAAGACATCAGTTACAGTAGGTAAATGATAATAGCCACAAAAAAATGGAAGTGAAATTCCACAAACAGTTGTTTACATTCATATATTATAAAATGGTTGGAAATAAGGCAATAACAGGAAGAGCCTCTAATATCAACAATACAATCATATATTAGTTTGATAAAACACCTCTTAGGGCCCTTTCACATCAGCGTTTTTTTCAAATCGTGGCAGATGCAGTGAAAAAAATGCATCTACCGCGATTACCGCATACCGGCTGCACTTGCTACGCGGTTGCGGCGCGGTTGCGGTAAACGCCATACTATGTATAGGCGGACTTGCGGCAGGTGCGGCAAGTGAAAAAAAACGCGGCTGACAGTATTTTTTTTCGCGGCCGCACCTGCCGCAAGTGCCAAAACCGCACTTGCCGCACCTGCCGCAAGTCCGCCTATACATAGTATGGCGTTTACCGCAACCGCGCCGCGGCCGCGCCGCAAGTGCAGCCGGTATGCGGTAATCGAATTTCAAAAAACGCTGATGTGAAAGGGCCCTTAGATGTCAACAAAAAATCCAGTTATCGTATATATATAGAAATTCACACAATCTTCAATGAAAGGCCACTTCCATTTCTTCAATCTTCATATAATGAAGCAACTTCCAGGGGGAGTCACTAATTGGTTAAAAACAAAAGAAATAGCAAACAAAAAATGCAGAAAAGAGAAAACAGTTAAAACCTATACATACATATTTATGAAACGGAATCCCAAAAAGGGGCTCCCTTAAAGACTAAAAGCAGGTCAAAAGGCGAAAGTATATATATTCTGAATATTCATGAATCAGAGCATACCACAATGCCTACACGAAGGGACTGCAGACCACTACAGGAATGGGACAAAACTAAGTTTCTCATTTAAACCGTCTGGAGATAAAGTCCCCAGACGTACAATCCACTGGCATTCCTTTTTGGCTAACACTTTCTTGTAGTCCCCTCCCTTTGACCCTAGATGGCATACATCAATAGCTTTGAATCTTAATCCTCTCGGGTCACAGTTGTGCACCTGTTTAAAGTGGTGGGGGAGTGTCTTTAGAGCTGGATCCCCAAATTACAGCTTGGCAGCACCCAAAATATCTCTCACGTGCTCACGTACCCTTACCTTGAACTCACGACTTGTGAGTCCAATGTAAATAAGGCCACATGGGCACGTTGCATGGTAAATTACGTTTTTGGTATTATACATGATATACTTATGTATGGTGTAAGTCTTATCACTGTTCGCAATGTGCTTTCCATATTAGGGCATGCTACACACAAGCTCCACAGGGATAAAAACCAGTTCGGAGTCCCCCTCCACTCACTATAGGTTTTACCTCTGCAACGTAATGGCTATGAACCAAATTATCACGAAGGCTTCTACTCCTTCTTGCCGTCATAGATGGGCCATCCCCAATAGAGTCCTTCAGAGAGGGGACTAGATGGAAGATTCCCCAATGTTTTTTGAGCACTTTCCTAATATCATCCCACTTGTTATTATACGTGGTTATGAAACGTATTAGAGATCCACCTGAACCACCATCCTCTCTGTTCCTCCCACCACCTCTTCCTTTCAGCAGTGTATTACATTCTACTTCACATGCACGTCGATATCCATTTTTTATGCAATGTCTGCTATACCCCCTCGCTATAAATCTTTTGCTGAGGTCTTGTGCCTGTTCTTGGAAATATTGCTCCCCTGAGCAAGCTCTCTTAGCCCTCAGATACTGGCCAGTTGGAATGGCTGAAATAGTCAAAGGCGTATGCGCAGAGGTCACATGTAGGAGTGCATTAACTGAAGTCTCTTTCCTATACATATTTGTTTGGACCGAGCCATCCGGATGCACCATAAGTCGGATATCTAGGAAGACAATAGACGACGTGTGATGTTTGTGGGTAAGTTTGATGTTATATTCATTGGAAATTAAGAATTCCATGAATTTCTTCAATTCCCCAGATGTCCCCCTCCACAACATCAACACGTCGTCTATATATCGTAACCAACAAAGCGCCTGGGTAGCGGTGCGCGCTTTCCCCCACCCCCCGAAAATCTCCCTCTTCTTATGCAAATTCTATTCCACCCCACTAGAAGGAACTATATGAATCTTTTTCTCACATTCTAAGAACTGGGTATGAAAGTTCTTTTTCCATATTTGTAAATAAAGTACCACTCCAGCTTATTTTTTTATTGATGCACCATTAGAATGGTGCTTTAAATCTAAATCCACCGATCCTTGTCTTATACTCACCTGCTGCCATATTCATATTCTATCACTGCAGTCAATCTTCTGTAATTTGTGACTTGCTTGCAGTTCCAGTGTTTTATGGGTCATGCCAAAAGTCACAACTCAGTACATCTGTATGGGAACCTCACCCTCAGTCAGAAGGTAGTCACAAGATGACCCAATGGGACTGGAGCAGTGTCTGTAAAAGGTGAAGCAACAGGAAGGGGTGAATATAACAGGTGATAAGTGACTTGGATTAAAGCGCAACCCCAATGCTGATAAAAGAAAAAACAATGTAGTGGTTCTTTAATCATTGCAATAGTTTTGTGATATATCTAATTCATAAGCATGAGTAATTCCACTTATTTGCTTAGTATGATGTAAAGATGTGGAGGATATAATTGTAGCACCCCTGCGGACCGGTCACCACTAGTAAGTGCAGCAACTGGGATTGGTAAGTCCATTCACCCCAAACACACACCCAACACACTCCGAACCCAAGATAAGGGACTCTACGCCCAGCAACGGGATGGTGGGAGGAGACAAGTGGAGGGTGGGAAAGTTAGGACAGGAAGTCAGGGGAGGAAACAAAACCAGGAAACACCACAGTTGGTTAGTCAGTTGAGTCCAGGAGTTCAGTTCAGTCAGACGGAGAAGAGAGAGAACACCATCATTACACGAGACTGAAAGGACACGGACCCAGCAGCCTGTACCACTGTGAGGCTGTTCCGGGTCCTGGGCAACAGACCGTAGAGAGTGAAAAAAGGAGTCCTAGGGTCACAGGTAGTGAGCAATCCACCTGTGCGCCCGAATTAGCAGGAAAGCTGAAGGACTAGTCTGAAACCAGGGTGCTGGCTCTGAGGAGGCCAGGACGCTCCCCGCTCCAACCACGAAACTGGGGGGTGCAAGGTCTTTATGTCCCGCTATCTAAAACCCGGCGCAGTGAAGAGAAGGCCGCCATACTAGGGCCAGGGGACCAGGCAGGTCACCCAACAAAGGCCCATGGCCGCTGGATTGTGGCTTTGCGTGCGGAAGAGTAAGGAAGAGAGGCCCATGGAAAGGAACACAAAAGGGCGTAACCTAGACAACCCACCCCGGCTGCTAAAAGACTACCGGAGCCGCCACTGCAGTGTCTTGTAACTTGAACACCTGTCGAGAAAGCTAAGTAAGCCAGGTTGAAGCTCAGCACTGTGTGAGACTGTTATTTTCTGCGCCTGAGGAGAGGTAGACTGAATCGCCGAGCCGGTAGCAGGAGTCTGCCCAAGGGTGTCTTTAATCCCTGCCAGCAGCCCGCACAACCTTGCTGGCTTCCCATTCCCCAAATCACCCCCACAGACTATATAGTTGCCCTGGGGACCCGCTTTTCCCATGGAGAGCAAAACCATCAGAGCTGCTATTCCTATCATCCCCAGAGGTCCCGACTGCAGCAGCAGCAGCAATACAGGCCGCATTCCACGGGTGGCAACACGACAAAAACTCTTTTATTTTATTTTTTATATTTTTCTTTTATTCCTTTTTAAATTTCCCCTTTTTAACTGATTGCCCGACGAGAGGATTACAGACCGGGTCACGCAGCCCGGATGACATCGTGAGGGCCCGGTTCCAAGTACTCCACGGTCCCCACCAGGGGCGAGTCATAATTGACCCCATCTTCTTAAAGGTCTAACAGACAGGTGTTATTAGTATTCAGACTGCTTTTTCATCTGGATTTACTAACTGATAGAAAGTCACCCTCTAAATTAGTGATGGGCGAATCTACTCGCTAGGACTCGTTACTCGGCGAGTAGTAAGGGACTCGCAGGACTCGCTACTCGGCGAGTTTCCCAGCGAGGACTCGCAAAGTAGCGAGTCCAATGCAAGTAAATGGGAATCCTAGTTTTACTAGCGAGACTCGCTATATCACATCGCTATGTAGCTTGAATCTCCCCCAAATCGTTTAGAGAATGGCACCGCTTCACGGATACCCGCTGTAAGTAGCGATTCCGAGCGAGTCGTAGCGACTCCTAGCGAATCCTAGCGAGTCTACGAATCCGAGTCCTGTATTCTGTATTCGGGACTCGCGAATACAGAATCTATTATGTTCCGACAAATCTTCCGAGACAGCCTAGCGTGTTAGGTCAGACAAACTTGTGAAGATGGACAAGGATGTTAGCCAATCTTATTCAGTAATGCCACAGCCCTCTTCTTGTGGCATTACTATGATTGGCTTCTGTCCATCGTGATGGCTATGTCATCGATGACAGGCAAGGCTGTATATAAGCCTTGCCACCGCCATTTTGAGCACATTTCTCTGAAGATCTGAGCTAGAACAGGGTGAGGTAGATTCTGGAGCAGATCATAGGGATTGTCAGTGAGTGTAGGGAACTTCAAGATTCCTTATATTAACCCCAAACAGCTCTTGTGAGAGCTAGCAGGAGGACAGAGGAGTACTGTGTACTGTGACACTGTAGGCAGGCAGGGAAGCAGGGAGCTGCAGCCTTTACAGTGTTCACAGGAGCGACCTCATAGCTTCGCTTACTCACTCAGCTGTTCTAATAGCTGAAGTGAGAGGCTTAGCTGAGGTACTATTTACAATTTTTTGCCAGCTGATAGATTTTGGGTCCTAAAAACCCCTTCAGCGTTATTTTGTCTGTGGCAGAACAGTGCGTTGCTGCTCTCCTAGCTGCAAATAGCACGTACGCCACCTACTTCTGCGACTAATTGTGCGCACTTAATAATTTTTTTCAGGGAATAGTGTGCTGCTTCACTGCCAAGTGTTAGCACACACTTAACCCGCCAGTAAATGACGCCTGCAGCAACACCAAACTCCATCTCGGTGGCTGTGCGCACTTTCTAATTTTTTCAGGGAATAGTGTAGTGCTTCACTGCCAAGTGCTAGCACACACTTAACCCGCCAGTAAGTGACGCCTGCAGCAACACCAAACTCCATCTCGGGTGCTGTGCGCACTTTCTAATTTTTTCAGGGAATAGTGTAGTGCTTCACTGTCAAGTGTTAGCACACACTTAACCCGCCAGTAAGTGACGCCTGCAGCAACACCAAACTCCATCTCGGTGGCTGTGCGCACTTTCTAATTTTTTCAGGGAATAGTGTAGTGCTTCACTGTCAAGTGTTAGCACACACTTAACCCGCCAGTAAGTGACGCCTGCAGCAACACCAAACTCCATCTCGGTGGCTGTGCGCACTTTCTAATTTTTTCAGGGAATAGTGTAGTGCTTCACTGCCAAGTGGTAGCACACACTTAACCCGCCAGTAAGTGACGCCTGCAGCAACACCAAACTCCATCTCGGTGGCTGTGCGCACTTTCTAATTTTTTCAGGGAATAGTGTGCTGCTTCACTGCCAAGTGTTAGCACACACTTAACCCGCCAGTAAGTGACGCCTGCAGCAACACCAAACTCCATCTCGGTGGCTGTGCGCACTTTCTAATTTTTTCAGGGAATAGTGTAGTGCTTCACTGCCAAGTGCTAGCACACACTTAACCCGCCAGTAAGTGACGCCTGCAGCAACACCAAACTCCATCTCGGTGGCTGTGCGCACTTTCTAATTTTTTCAGGGAATAGTGTGCTGCTTCACTGCCAAGTGTTAGCACACACTTAACCCGCCAGTAAGTGACGCCTGCAGCAACACCAAACTCCATCTCGGTGGCTGTGCGCACTTTCTAATTTTTTCAGGGAATAGTGTAGTGCTTCACTGCCAAGTGCTAGCACACACTTAACCCGCCAGTAAGTGACGCCTGCAGCAACACCAAACTCCATCTCGGTGGCTGTGCGCACTTTCTAATTTTTTCAGGGAATAGTGTAGTGCTTCACTGCCAAGTGCTAGCACACACTTAACCCGCCAGTAAGTGACGCCTGCAGCAACACCAAACTCCATCTCGGTGGCTGTGCGCACTTTCTAATTTTTTCAGGGAATAGTGTAGTGCTTCACTGTCAAGTGTTAGCACACACTTAACCCGCCAGTAAGTGACGCCTGCAGCAACACCAAACTCCATCTCGGTGGCTGTGCGCACTTTCTAATTTTTTCAGGGAATAGTGTAGTGCTTCACTGTCAAGTGTTAGCACACACTTAACCCGCCAGTAAGTGACGCCTGCAGCAACACCAAACTCCATCTCGGTGGCTGTGCGCACTTTCTAATTTTTTCAGGGAATAGTGTAGTGCTTCACTGTCAAGTGTTAGCACACACTTAACCCGCCAGTAAGTGACGCCTGCAGCAACACCAAACTCCATCTCGGTGGCTGTGCGCACTTTCTAATTTTTTCAGGGAATAGTGTAGTGCTTCACTGTCAAGTGTTAGCACACACTTAACCCGCCAGTAAGTGACGCCTGCAGCAACACCAAACTCCATCTCGGTGGCTGTGCGCACTTTCTAATTTTTTCAGGGAATAGTGTAGTGCTTCACTGCCAAGTGGTAGCACACACTTAACCCGCCAGTAAGTGACGCCTGCAGCAACACCAAACTCCATCTCGGTGGCTGTGCGCACTTTCTAATTTTTTCAGGGAATAGTGTGCTGCTTCACTGCCAAGTGTTAGCACACACTTAACCCGCCAGTAAGTGACGCCTGCAGCAACACCAAACTCCATCTCGGTGGCTGTGCGCACTTTCTAATTTTTTCAGGGAATAGTGTAGTGCTTCACTGCCAAGTGCTAGCACACACTTAACCCGCCAGTAAGTGACGCCTGCAGCAACACCAAACTCCATCTCGGTGGCTGTGCGCACTTTCTAATTTTTTCAGGGAATAGTGTAGTGCTTCACTGTCAAGTGTTAGCACACACTTAACCCGCCAGTAAGTGACGCCTGCAGCAACACCAAACTCCATCTCGGTGGCTGTGCGCACTTTCTAATTTTTTCAGGGAATAGTGTAGTGCTTCACTGTCAAGTGTTAGCACACACTTAACCCGCCAGTAAGTGACGCCTGCAGCAACACCAAACTCCATCTCGGTGGCTGTGCGCACTTTCTAATTTTTTCAGGGAATAGTGTAGTGCTTCACTGTCAAGTGTTAGCACACACTTAACCCGCCAGTAAGTGACGCCTGCAGCAACACCAAACTCCATCTCGGTGGCTGTGCGCACTTTCTAATTTTTTCAGGGAATAGTGTAGTGCTTCACTGCCAAGTGGTAGCACACACTTAACCCGCCAGTAAGTGACGCCTGCAGCAACACCAAACTCCATCTCGGTGGCTGTGCGCACTTTCTAATTTTTTCAGGGAATAGTGTAGTGCTTCACTGCCAAGTGCTAGCACACACTTAACCCGCCAGTAAGTGACGCCTGCAGCAACACCAAACTCCATCTCGGTGGCTGTGCGCACTTTCTAATTTTTTCAGGGAATAGTGTAGTGCTTCACTGTCAAGTGTTAGCACACACTTAACCCGCCAGTAAGTGACGCCTGCAGCAACACCAAACTCCATCTCGGTGGCTGTGCGCACTTTCTAATTTTTTCAGTGAATAGTGTAGTGCTTCACTGTCAAGTGTTAGCACACACTTAACCCGCCAGTAAGTGACGCCTGCAGCAACACCTAACTCCATCTCGGTGGCTGTGCATTTGTCAACAATGTCCCAAAAACACCAAATTCCCAAAAACCAGTCTGCAAAGGGACAGGGACGAGGTCGGGGCCCTAGCAGTCGTGAACAACAAGGCACTGGTAGAAGTAGACAGACAAGGATTGATCGATCCACCTTCCTGCTGTCTAAATTTCCCAGTACTCAACCGAAACGTGTCTTGAGGGCGGAAGATCAAGACCAAATAACATCTTGGATGGCTGACAAGACCTCAACCACGGGTTCTGGCAGCACACAATCATCCTTGACACCATATTCAAGTGCCGCTACTGACAACGCGGGGTCATCTAATCCACAAAATCTTCCTATTTCCTCAAGCCATCGCCAGACGGAGGAAAATTTAGACCGTGAACTTGGGCATTCGGAAGATTTATTTGGTTCTTATCAGACATTCAGACAACCGGACCTTTCTTTGTCACTGCCTGAACAGATACTTGAACCAGACGTACATTCCATCTATGGACAAAGTTTGGATTCACCTCGTCCTGAAGAACGTCCCTTTCAACAAAGCCATAGACCGTCTCAGGAGGTGGAGGATGATGATGATGATGAGACACACATCTCATCTGGCCAGCCTGACCAGTCACGTTATCCAGATGACTTTGAGGAGGAGGGGGTGGATGATGAGACCACTGATCCAACCTGGACACTTGACATGCAGAGCCAACAGAGCAGCCAGGAGGAGGAAAGTGGTTATGTACCACCGCCTAAAGCACCCAGGCTTACTCCTTTATCCCGAATCCAAGCTGTGACAACAGTAGCCCAAATTGTGTCAACTGTTGCACAAACTGTACCAACTGTTGCCCCAACTTTAAGAACAGTTGGCCAAAATGTGTCTACAGTTTGTGTTGGCCAGACTCATCCTTCAGTTCCTACACCACAACCTAAAGGACGAACATCCATTGTCTGGAAATTTTTCAAAGATAGCCCATCAGTACCAAATGTGGTTATATGTAACATCTGCTATGCCAGGCTGAGCAGAGGCCAGGGCAAAGTAAACTTGAGCACCAGCAGTATGCGAAAACACATGACTCTTAAGCACCCAAGTCAGTGGTTGGCCCATCAGGGTTCGACATCAGGGCCTTCTGACCTCAACACCGTTATGCCACTTCAGAATCGTCCTTCACCATCTACTGTTCATGCAGCAGCTCCTACTCATACGATCTCACCACAAGCTGCGTTAGACCAGAGATATGACAGTAGTCAAGTGACTTGTGAGTCTGCGCCAAATGTCCAGTTGTCTGTTCCACAGCTGTATGAGAGGCAGCGGAAGCACCCATCCACACACCCTTTTTCTCGACAAATGACAGCGCAAATTTCTAAGCTGTTAGCTGTAGAAATGCTGCCATTTAGGCTTGTTGATACTGAGGCTTTTAGGGAGTTGTTGGCTGTGGCAGCACCACGATACACTGTCCCCAGTCGCAATTTTTTTTCACGTACTGCCATACCCGCGCTACATCTGCACGTGGTTAACAACTTGAAGCGTGCACTGACAAATGCTGTGAGCGGAAAAGTTCACCTGACAACTGATACCTGGACAAGTACTTGTGGACAGGGCAGATACATATCCCTGACAGCTCACTGGATCAACCTTGTCGAGAGTGTCCCAAAGTGTAATAGTGGAATATCTGCGATCCTACCAACTCCACGAATAGCGGGCACAGCATCATTCCGGGTGTCCGCGTCCTCATATACTTCTACAACACAATGTGCGTCTTCAACTTCCTTGACCACTGCTGATTTGTCCGCCACATCACGTCAAAGTTGGGAGCTTTGCAGTACTGCATCAGCCAGGCGACAACAGGCTCTTCTTAAGCTCATCTGTCTAGGTGACACACCTCACACTGCAAACGAGCTGTGGAAAGGTGTTAAACAACAGACAGATGAGTGGCTGGCCCCACTGCAACTACAAGCAGGTCTTGTTGTCAGTGATAACGGACGAAACCTTGTTGCAGCAATAAAGCTCGGTAAACTTCAACACGTGCCTTGCATGGCTCACGTACTGAATCTTGTAGTTCAGAAATTCTTGAAAAATTACCCAGAGTTATCTGATCTACTAGAGAAGGTGCGTAGAAATTGCGGACATTTCCGACATTCATCAACGGCACTTGCAAATCTATCTGCCCTTCAACAGCAATTTAATTTGCCCAAACACAGATTAATTTGCGACATGCCCACACGATGGAATTCTACATTCCATATGTTGGCTAGGTTCAATGAGCAGCAGAGGGCTATAGCGGAATATCAGCTGCAACATGCCCGTCACCCAGGAAGTAATACAAGACACATTGGTACGATGGAGTGGGTCTGGATCGCTGACCTTTGCGAGGTTCTAGAGAACTTCGATTACTGCACAAAACTGGTCAGCGGTGATGAGTCCATTATTAGTCTCACCATCCCCATGCTGTGTTTGCTTAAAGATTCTCTCCTGAATCTTAAAACAGAATCATTGAGGGCACAGCAGAGGGCTATGGATCCACATTTTAACATCCAGGATCAGAGCCAGCAAAGCCAATTTCAGCCGGCAACATTGGCTGCAGAACAAAACAGTGATGAGGAAGATGAAGACGATTTATTTCTCCATGGTACTGAGGTGCACCCTGATGGAACTCCCAACCCCAGTTTTATGTCGGTACAGCATGGGTGGGCTGAAGAGCAGGAGGGCGGAGACCGATTTTGAGACCATGATGCCTATTGTTCATCAGTCTGGTGACACAGAAGACATGAGTCTTTGTAGCCTAGCACACATGTCTGACTTCATGTCTCAATGTCTGTCCCAGGATCCACGCGTCATTAACATCTATGACAGCGACCTCTACTGGTTGTCAACATTCCTTGACCCACGCTACAAAGACAAGTTTCCATCGCTGCTGTTGCAGTCACCAAGGGGCTTAACGATGGATTATTTCAAAAGTGTGGTGGTTGACAATTTAATGTCAATTTCACCATCTGACTCCGCTATACCACGAACAAGCAGCTCTTTGCCACAGCAGCCTTTGGTTCGAACACAAACTGCCACATTGTCAAGAAGAGGTGGTGGTAAGATGTCCACCAACTGGGCGATGTTCAACAGACCTTCCAATCTGCAACGGATTGTGCCTACGGTCCCCTTGTCTAGGAGACAAACATTGTCAAACATGTTGAACGAGTATGTGTGTGACACTACCAGCTTCTTAACCGACCCCTCTGTACCCTTTAATTACTGGGTTTCCAAGCTTCACGCTTGGACTGAGCTGTCTTTGTATGCCTTGGAGTTGCTGGCCTGCCCAGCTGCTAGTGTGACATCAGAGCGTGTTTTTAGTGCCGCTGGGGGAATTGTCACTGATAGAAGGTCACGGCTGACTACAGAAAATGCCGACAGACTCACTCTCATTAAGTTTAACAAGGACTGGATATCATCAAAGTTCTTAACCCCTTCAGACGAGAGTACCCAAACCTAGAGGGACATTTTCAAATTTGTTACGTTTGGCTCAGTGCGGTTTAAACATTATGTCCTCTTCTGACACAAAGGATAAACAATGTCCCTCTGCTAAGAAGATTGGATAAATAATGTTCCTGCTACACTTGCTGCATGACAACAAAACTACACAATCAGTGTCAGTAATGTTACTTGAATAATGCATGCACTTGTGATGTTTTTTGACCGTTGAATTATGTCAGACAATCCAAAACAGTCTCTTGGCTGAATTTTTTAAGGCAACAAGCCTATGCCTGCATTGTGGGCATTTCTCAAACTGAAATAAAACATATAGTTTGGCTCAAGTGCCTTGCATAAATTTTAAAAATGTTGATCCCGCCCCTTGGGCTAATTTTTTGAGGCTACAAGCCTATACCTGCATCGAATACGTTGCTTGTACTATGCTCTCAGGACAAGCAAATAGTATGGGCCACGCGCCCTCCTCAACTTCCAAATAGAGTTGATCTCGCCCCTTGGGCTAATTTTTTGAGGCTACAAGCCTATACCTGCATCGAATACGTTGCTTGTACTATGCTCTCAGGACAAGCAAATAGTATGGGCCACGCGCCCTCCTCAACTTCCAAATAGAGTTGATCTCGCCCCTTGGGCTAATTTTTTGAGGCTACAAGCCTATACCTGCATCGAATACGTTGCTTGTACTATGCTCTCAGGACAAGCAAATAGTATGGGCCACGCGCTCTCCTCAACTTCCAAATAGAGTTGATCTAGCCCCTTGGGCTAATTTTTTGAGGCTACAAGCCTATACCTGCATCGAATACGTTGCTTGTACTATGCTCTCAGGACAAGCAAATAGTATGGGCCACGCGCCCTCCTCAACTTCCAAATAGAGTTGATCTCGCCCCTTGGGCTAATTTTTTGAGGCTACAAGCCTATACCTGCATCGAATACGTTGCTTGTACTATGCTCTCAGGACAACCAAATAGTATGGGCCACGCGCCCTCCTCAACTTCCAAATAGAGTTGATCTCGCCCCTTGGGCTAATTTTTTGAGGCTACAAGCCTATACCTGCATCGAATACGTTGCTTGTACTATGCTCTCAGGACAAGCAAATAGTATGGGCCACGCGCCCTCCTCAACTTCAAAATAGAGTTGATCTCGCCCCTTGGGCTAATTTTTTGTGGCAACAGGCCTATGCCTGCATCGAAAACGTGGCTTGTACTAAGATCCTGCTGGAGCATGGCGAAGGGTCCCACTGTACGCTACGGAGATAACGCGTAGACGCGCTCTGTTGCAAGTAGACGTCCCAGCCTATCGCATCTGTGTTCCCAGTGTTGTTGCCATACCGAGTCATTAAGTAACCCCCCCACAAACACAGGCACTATTTATTTGTCAGCAACATTTGTATGTGCAGTCATGATTTTCCACATAATAACCAAGGTGCCTTCATGCGCCATGCGGGCCGTAAAGTACTTGCTAATGATGATGACTTTAAGCCCACCCACAAAAAAAACCTACACATCCATTCCCTCAAAAAAGACAGACACAAAGCAGTTTTTGTCAACTGGGTATTATTTCGCCATAATGGCAAAGATGTCAGAATATTTTTTTTTTTTTTTTTTTTTTTGGGGTTTAAACTTTGTAAAAACAAATAATAACATAACAAAGAAATTGTGCAATGCACAGGAACAAAAAATAAACAAAAAAAAAAAAGGGGTCTACAGCTGGTGGTAGGATGCCGCATCCTCCGGCCTTGGCTGTAACGTGGCACCATCACCCTGGTCGTTGAGTAGGTCCAGGGCCCCATGCAGTACCTCACCCAGTGGTTGGAAGCCTGTAGGCTGGGGCATCTGGGCCGGTTGGCCTTGGCTTGGTAGGCCCCTGATTCTTGGACACCACCTCTGGGTCGCAACATACCTGTCCCGGGGTGTGGCCCTGTCCAGGATGTTAGATCTGCTGAGCCGCCACTCCTCCAAAAAATCAAACACCTGCCCAGGATGGTTTGGGGGCCTACACGCATCGAGGACAATGTGTATTGCTGACCATGCCCGCAGTCTTCTCTCGAATGGAATGTCATCCAAGAACGGTATGAGACTGCGGGCAAAGTCAGCACTACACTGTCCTCTGCGGTCTTGTGGTGCCCCCGGGATCAGAGCAGGGCTGCTGGGGTTCCAGTGACTCCCCACACTGCTGCTGGCAGTCGGCACTGGAGGGCGCTGGTGTGGCCCTTCATCCTCCTCTTCTTGTATCTGCGGCCCCAAAGGTGGTGGTGGTGGTGGTGGTGGTGGTGGTGGTGGTGGTGGTGGTGCTACTCCCTCCTCCTCATCTGGTGGGGGTTGAGGGGCCTCCCTCCCCTCCTCAGGCAGCTGTGGTGGCGGGTTCCAACGCCGCCTCCGAAAGTGAGCAGCTCTGTGGGTAAATATAAAAAACATTTGGTGAATGGGTTGCCTTTGGAAACAAAACCATAGGCCAAACATAACATGTGCACGCTTTTTTGACTCAGTGTATCTGTGTATTCTGTGTCTTTTCATTGTTGCCCTTAAGATGGAATTGCAGCAAAAAAATTAATGACATTTTTGGCTCATGCCTCAAACTATATTGTATGTGTGGGTACTGTTGCTCCACGATTTTTTGCCATTACATTACAAATTTTAAAATTAGTCTGCACTATTACACTGTGCCCTGACTTAGGCAGGACAGCTATGTAGTCACTTGAAGACATATTAGTGGCCACAACTAATGTTTTGACTTTTTGTGGAAACTTTATGTGGACAAAGCTATAGCCTGACACTGTGAGGCAAACACATTATTCAGGGTTCTTTGCCATCAGATGGACACAAAAACACACAGTGTGGACGGCCTTGGTCTCAATGCACATAACCCAGATCTATAGGGCAGGTGAGCAAGACAGGAAATGGAGTCCTGCAGCATAGGTGACACATGAGCATTTGGCGTTAGTGGCCTACACTCCTTGTTGCTGCCATGTATGCTAATCAGGAATGTCTTGGTAAATAAAACACAACAAACAGATGGCTTGGGATTTGAAACGACTGTAATGGACATAGAGTATGGGGTTGTCTTTGAGCAGCAGGTCACACATCGTTGGTGCCAAACAAGGTGGTATGCACAGATGGACAGTTTTAGTTATTCCAACGGGGCCGAACAAAAAAACGGGAACAGCAAGGACAAACCTCGGGTTTCCTAAAGGACCTTGGACATAAAAGGCTGTTGCACTTAAAATATGGCCCTCTTTAGTTTGATTTAATACAGCATTAATACGCTATGTTTTCCGGAGGATTCGTAATGTGGCCATGAGTTAACGACAAAAAAAGTACAATTCACATGTGGGCCCTAATATCTACACCATCACCTTGCAGCCCCAAATATACCCATGGGAAAACTGAACCACACATATTTGTAGTGATACAGGGTATGTTCTGAAATGTGTGTGAATGTGTCAGCAATCTGGGATGGTGTACAAACAGTTTAGTGCAAAAGGGGTATATCCTTGCAACGTTATTTTGCCGAAAAAAACACCCACAACTAAATGTGTAGGGATGTATGTGGCCCTTATGCAAGTCGAGGCCATTAGGAACTGATACAACTGAGGCTTATGACAGGCAAACCAGACAGGGCCACAGACCTTAGAGGCCATTGGAGGGAAGAACATGGCTTTGTTCCACAAACATGCCAACAATAATAGCTAATTGTGAGGTCACGGAACATTGTGTCTGACCACCCTGCAGAACATTGCTTATTTGTCCAAACGTCACAATGTGACTATAAATGTGTATGTCCTGGATCATTGCCAAAGGTAATAGAATTGTGTTGCACCATGGCAGAAACAAACCCCTGTGTGGGTATGTAAACCAGCACACTCATTATAGAGCTTCATACGTACATTGTGTGCCCTCGTGGACAGGGTCCTCTCCTCTTGTACCTGTATGACCTGATTGTCTTCATGGACTGTTTTTTGTCGTTAACCCTTATCCTCATGTAAAGTGCCATGGAACCTAATGGCGCTATATTAAAAAATAATAATAACAATAATAGTAAACAACAGTGCGGCAGACACATACCTTGGCATACGGGCCACTGGTTCCAGAAATGACAGCCGTTCATAGTGGCAATATATTATCCCGTGACCAGCTTCCGAGGCCCCCCTCCAGGATCCTCCGGTGTTGCCGCTTAAATTGGTCGCGGCAGCTCCTCCAGCGCTTCATAATGTGGTCAACTGTGAAATGATTTCAAACCGGGTTTAGACCTCTTTAACATTTGAAACACTAAAAGTATGTGTACAAATCAACAATAACATTTTAATCATGTTGTGTGTGAAATGTGTATACAAGGCACATGGAAACGACAGTGTGGAACATCATCAACAGCATTACGGACATTGAGCTCACGTGGCCACAATCACAAATGGGGCAGGGCACATGTCAACGCATAGAGAATGTAATAGTGCGGGCACCAGACTCCGCTCATTAGTGGTATTTATATACACCCAACCCCCTGGCCTTCAGAGCCAGGAGGAACAGCCCTTAAACTAAGTGTACTATTGTGAACCCATCCAAATATAGGCAACCATGCAACGGCGCATTATAACACATTGAGGGCCCTGTATACCCTACTATGGGGGCCCTGTATGCCCACGGGGGCCCTGTATACCCACTGCTGGGGTCTTGTATACCCACGGGGGGGCTGTAGACCCTACTATGAGGGCCCTGTATAATCACTGGGGGCCATGTATACCCAGTGCTGGGGGACCTGTGTACCCACGGGGGGGCTGTATACCCTAATATCGGTGGCATATATACACACTGGGGGGGCCTGTATACTCTGCAGGTGGAGCTGTATACTCTGCTGGGGGGATGTCTAACAGTGATAGCCGCTGTATACAAGAATGGCGGTCAATATGGTTTCCCACTTTTTTGGGGCTAAAGTAGGGGGGTCGGCTTATACACGGGTCGGCTTATACACGACTATATACGGTAAATGCAATATAACGTGTGAACACATTTAACTCACCCATATTGCTCTGCACATCATGGCCACAACGATGAAACGTTGGGAAAACGCTCTGTGCGATCTCCCTCCAGGCCGTAGTCCGCTGGACATTATCCCCATATGCAGGGTCAGTGGGCAGCCAAAGCAGGGGCCGTGCCTCCACCAGAGCAATTAATTGCAGGGTGTCGACAGGAGCCATGCTTCCTCGCTGTGACTTTCTGCGCGTCCAGCCAGGAAGCTCGAGTCGGCTTATTTCCTGTTTGCACAAAGCATGTGGTTTGCTGCAGAAAGTCGCTTGCCTCGCCTCCAACACATGCGACGTTGGCCTCGGAGACAGCAGCAAAATACAGTTGCCAGTGGGGCTTCCGACACGGCAATGCGAGCGCTTTCCGACACACATCTGCGCTTTTTAAATCACACATTACTCGCTATATTCGCTTCCCCATTCATTAACATTGGACTCGCTAGACTTGCAACGAGTAGCGAGTCCCGGGCTCGGACTCGGTAGAGTCAAGCGAGTCCGAGTAATTTAGGATTCGCCCATCACTACTCTAAATGTATATGTTGTTTGTCATTTATTACAAAAATATCAATCTTGTTTTACTGTTTTACCTTGAGATTTATTAGAAGTCTGGGCAGAAGTTATAGAGCAAAAAGGCCATACCGTCGACATGAAATAAAAGCCAAATGACATAACCATGCACAAAAATATAGAAACTAGGCTGCAGAAAAATAATGGCAGAACTTTTGTACTGATGATGATACAAAATTTGAAACATTTGTCTGTAACAGAAAGCGTTTGGTTGCTAAAGGGCTTTAAGAGGTACAATAATAAGTGTCTGCAGGCAGCAGTAAAGCATGGTAGAGTTGGGAATTTGGTCAAGATTAAGGTATCCTCAAAGCTGAGAAATACAAGCAGATACTTATCCATCATGATGTACAATCAGGGAGGCATTTGATTGGCTTCAGATCTATTTTGAAAGAGGGTAATTATCTCAAATATATAGACAATGCCACTAAGCACTAATAACAAATCCTTGATGTGTTGATATGACCACAACGGAGCACTGATCTCAACATCATCATGTCTGTGTTGAGATTACATGATGAGCCAGAAGGTGTTACGCAAGTTTACATCCAAAGCAAAACACTGGTTGGTTCTCCAATATATTTGGATTACTCTTCCCAAATTTCTTCAAAAACTGAGTGCAAGTAGATAAGAATGGATGTTGTTTTGAAGGCAAAGGGTGGTCACACCAAAAGTTGATTTGATTTAGATTTCTCTTTTAGTCGTTCACTTTAATTTTGTTAATTGATTAAAATAAACTATTAACAGATAATTTTTAAAGCATTTTTATTTTGCAGCATTTTTTCACACAAAGAAAATGCTGTGTATACATTACATAGGATACACTGAGATGGCTGTATATACTTTACAAAGGAAACATTGAGACTGTTGTATACATTACACAGGATCTAAACAAACTGCTAGAAATATATGTATGTTACATAGGATACACTGAGTCTGCGGTAAACATCACATGGGATAAACTAAAATTATGCTGTATATATCACATAGGATACATTGAGACAGTTAAATACATATAATGTAGGATAAACTGAGACTGCTGTATATATCACATTACATATGAGACAGTGCAATTGTTGGATCAATCATATAGGATACACTAAGATTGCTGTATACGTCACAGGATATAGCAGGACAGGAATGCAAAGCGTGCTATCTCTGCTAACAAAGAATATCCTGACAATGGCAGTGGCCAGTATCGGGATGTAGTCCAACAATGCTTGTACTGTGGTGGCATTCAGCAGTGAACACTGCATGCACACACACTTTAGAAAAACTAAAGGGCTCGAGGATGAAAAATGGGGCAACACAGGAAGTGTGAGATCCAGTGATCCCTATCCCATGCATTAAATCTTTATTTCTATGTTGGTTTTCTCCTTTTTCCCCAATATATTTTCTTTTTCCAACATTGCAACTTCTTTATTGATAAGGATATTGGTCATAAGGTTTAGACCTATCGTAAATATTTGTCAGCTGTGGTCTACTCACTAGAATGGCTGGACTAGGAATGTAAGTTCATACTGGGGAGGCACTTCATTGGTAGGTTCTTTTGTTACACTAAATGATGCACTCTAAATAATGATCTGTAGTGGTAATACTAAATGCACACACAGGATGCAGGAACCTTCATTACAGAGATGCACCCATCTCTATAATGGAGGCTCCCTGCATCCTGGGTGTGTATTTAGTATTAGATTTGGCTTCTTGATGGTAATTTTTTTATGTTCTCCTTTTAGTTTTCTATTCAACCTGTAGTGATACTATGATAAAACCACACAGAAGTAACCTGGTCACAGTAATAGAGGAGCTGCAAATGGAGTACTCCGATGGTACTTTTAATCCAGGACACTAAGATGGCACCATTTTTAAATCATGTAAACAATGATGGTTCTGTATCTTAGTTGTTCACTTTTAGGGTCAGATTCCAGAAAATTATTATTTTTTGTTTATTATGTTATCTAATGTTCTGCAGAACTTATAGACAAATTCTAGAATAGATATTCCTATCTTTGTCTAGTACAGCATTTACAAAAAATCTGAACAGAAACTTAAAGGGTTTAGAATCAAATTTAAAACATGATTTAAAAATTAATTATATTTTATATTTCTTTCTAAGAGATGGGGTGATTTTTTAATCTTTTAACAAACAGCTCTTATGGAATACCTTGAGTACAAAATGAATGATTTAAAAATTTAGTTTACAACTATAGCCTCAATACATATGTTCAGCTAGTTATGTGATCAGACATATAAGCATATCTTACAGGATTTTGCGGTGGGTATACTGTATTTTGTATATTCTATTATTCACATTTCCGTGCCAGTCTCACATGCATACAGCTGTCTTGTAAGTCAAATGGAAACAAAGCTGATGAGCACCCAATGAAAGCGGCTGTATATAATCGAAACAGCATATGGTGGGAATGGAGAACATCTTTTCTTTTGTTGAATGTTTTTTTTCTTCCTTTTTTGTATTTCTTTCTGGCATTCTACTTTTCTGTTCCTGAAACAGGGCTAATTACAAAAAAGTTGGAAATGGTAGCAAGATATCTTTAAAGCTACTGCTTTTAAGAATGAACAAAAGAGACGTAGTCGGAACCTGATAAAAAGAAAAAAGAAAAAATCTAATGAGGATGTTGCAATAAGAGCTAACAAGGAAAGTTGACATAAAAGAGCTCTTAGACTCCAATTCATAAATAGATCAGCATCTGATGGGCGCAGAACATCCTAACAGGCATATGCATGAAGTTCATATTCAGGTTTCACTTGTTATCTTGTAATATATAAAGGGATATTTAATGAATACATGTGGTCAGTTCCCAGAGTGTAGATAATTCAATTAGTACAGTGAAAGTATATGCTGGACTTGACGTTACACAGTTACATATATTCTGAGCTCACCGCGACACACTGAAAACTTAGAGAAGATTAATAATCAGATATTGATCTTGATCTTAAAGGATCATTGAAGCACAGGATAGATGAAAACTTGTCTGTAGATGAGGAGGTCTTGCTGGACCCCTGCTCCATTCAATGTCTGTTGGACGGCTAAAGACAAGTAAGTTCTTACAGGCTTAAAACTATACGCAATGATGGCAGTAGAGTTGTTGGAGAAATGAAAATTGTCGTCCATACTTGTTGCAAGGTTTCTGGAACATCTTTATTTTGTCAAGCAAACTTGTGATCCCCAAAAGATGTGGATGCTGAAATGCATCTCTCTAGTGTCTCTAACACCATCTACTGCTTCAGTTAGAAGTCTGTGAAATTCTCAATATTGGACTTAGGCATTAGCAAATGCAGATCCTGATCCGGTTTTGAGCATGCAAAATGATAAAAATCGGTAAAAATCATGCAGGCTGCAGTTTTTGCAGCGGTTTGCAAACCGCAGCAGGAGACCTATAATGGGCTCCTATGGGAGCCCATCAAGCTACTGCAAGGCACATGTGAATGCCTGCAGTAGCCGGATGCTTTGTTCATCCCTGCTGCCACAGGGATGAACAAAGGGTTAATGTTAATAATAGATGTGGGCAACATGTCTGTAGGGCGTGCCCACCCTCCCTAGAGACAAAGTGTCCACATAGTTAGGCATGTTAAGGGTTAATATGTGCAATGACTGTATTGCCGGCTATTGTCTGCATTTACTATTTTCTGAATGAAACCCTGTGGCTACTTGCTGTGGAGGAGATACAGTATGTAATCTGCGTACTGTATCTGCCGCTATCCAGGGTCCTGAAAGTTTTAACATTAGGTCTATGGGCAGCGCACCGCCATAGACCTAATGTTAATGCTTTCAGGACCCTACTGTACTGTAATTGCGCATATTAACCCTTAACATGCCTAACTATGTGGACAGCATGTCTCTAGGGAGGGTGGGCACTCCCTACAGACATGTTGCCCACATCTATTATTAACATTAACCCTGCCGCATGGATGAACAAAGCATCTGGCAACCGGATTGCACATTCTGAGCAATCCAGTTACTGGATCTGGGTTTAAAGACACATTGTGAACTCAAAATGTGTCTGAAGGCTCATGCGATTTCTGCATCTGGATCTGGATGTGGTAATCGCAATGAGCCTTCCAAATGTGACCCAAGCTTTAATTTGACTTTGGTAAACTATATGCTATATTAACCCCTTCATGACCTTGGAATTTTTCATTTTTCATTTTCGGTTTTTGCTCCCCTGTTTCCAGGAGCCCTAACTTTTTTATTTTTCCGTAGATATAGACATATGATGGCTTATTTTTTGTGGGACGAGTTGTATTTTCATATGCAATAATTTATTTTACCATATAGTGTACAGGGAAATTGCAAAAAAAATTTTAAATGCAGGGAAATTGCAAATAAAGTGCAATAACACGTTTGTTTTTTGGGTATTTTAGTCGCCATGTTTACTATATGGTAAAACTGATGTGACGGGGTGATGCCTCAGGTTGGTACGAGTTCGTAGACACCCAACATGTATACCTTTACTGGTATCTAGCTGGTGAAAAAAAATTCAGAAGTTTGGAAAAAAAAATTGACTTTTTGCGCCATGTTCTGCGACCCGTATCGTCCTCATTTTTCGGGATCTGGGGCTGTGTGATGGGTTATTTTTGCATCTTAAGCTAACGTTTCTAATGATACCATTTTTTGGGGGATCCGCAGTTTTGATTGCCCGTTATTGCACTTTATAGCAATGTTGTGGCGACAAAAAAAATGGAATTTTTTCCATTACGGAGTTTGCGACTCTCATTAACGGATTTAATACGATGATGGATCGGGTGATTCTGAACACGGCAATACCAAACATGTGTATTTTATTTTTTTTAATACTTTCATTGCGATTGGGGGAAAAGGGGGGTGATTTGAACTTTTATATATTTTTTTTTTACAGGTTTTTAAAAACTTTATTTTTTTATTCATTCTTATTTTTACAATGACTCTTTAAGAGGCACCTTGCTGCACAGTCTGATCGCTTCTGGGAGATACACATGAGCTGCAGCTCATCTGTATCTCTCAGAATCGCGGACCTGTTGTGGTTGGAAGCGCCTGCCAACCACAACACGGAACTGCTCAGTGACTGCATCCGGGGTCTAGCTAGGACCCTGGGCTCTCACATGCGGGATCTCCGAAGCAGGCAGGGAACAGGCCTGTTATCACACTTGTACTGCCTGCTGTCCTTGGATGTTATCTATGTTATAACTGGTAGATGAAAAAATGAAAGGCAGCACTTCCTTCATAAGATCCAAAAGGGGTTTATTAGCCCTAGGACTGCAACGTTTCGGCTCCTTGCCTTTGTCAAGCTTTGTCAAGCTTGACAAAGGCAAGGAGCCGAAACGTTGCAGTCCTAGGGCTAATAAACCCCTTTTGGATCTTATGAAGGAAGTGCTGCCTTTCATTTTTTCATCTATCTAAATTACCAGTGGAATGGTAGGAGGGCTTTGCACCCGACGGTGAAGTATTGTGCTGTTTCGTTTTTGACTTTTATGTTATAACTGAATAAAAAAAGAAATACCGGAATCCTTTCTGCTGGACATTTTTCTTTCATATTGTATTTAGTAAGCATCCGTTACATTTTGGGAGGATTAAAGGGGTACACCATCACATACCCACAGGAGATCATCCCCCAATTAAAGTGAGACCCAGACCCATTCCACCAAACCACTACCAGTGTGCCAAAGAGATGCTGCAGGACATGAAGGAAGCCGGGGTAATAAGAGATAGCTGTAGTCCCTGGGCAGCCCCCTTAGTCCTGGTTAGAAAGAAGGATGGCACTATGAGGAAGTGTGTGGATTACAGGGAAATGAAGACGATCACTCACAAAGATGCTTACCTGTTACCCCAAATAGAGGAGTTTCTTGCAGCATTAAAGACTGCTAATTATTTCTCTACGTTAGATCTCACTAGCGGATATTGGCAGGTCTCCGCTACAGAAGAAGACCAGGAGAAGACAGCATTCACAACATCAATGGACCTATGCGAATTCAACAGCATGCCATTCGGGTTATGCAATGCACTGGGAACATTTCAAAGACTCATGGAATGTTGCCTGGGACACAGGAAATTCGAAACGGTGCTATTATACCTGGATGACGTCATTGTGTATTCCAAAACCTATGAAGAACATCTGGAACACCTGGCGGAGGTATTTACAGCTCTCACAAAGTACGGAATGAAGCTCAAACCATCTAAATCTCACCTGCTGAAACCAAAAGTCCAATACCTCGGGTATGTGGTCAGCGCAGATGGAGTAGCACCAAGACCCGGAAAAAGTGACAGCTATCCAGGACTGGCAGAGGCCAACCACCGTCAGACAGGTACGCCAATTCTTAGGTTTGGTTAGGTACTACAGAAGATTCATTAAGGGCTACAAAAAGATGGCAGCGCCCCTACAAGATCTTCTGGTATGCCAAACTAAGAAGAAAAGGTCTTCAGAGCCACCATTGGAATGGGGAAGGAACAAGAAGACTCCTTCCAGCAGATGAAGCGGGTTCTGACCGGTGAGGAAATCCTGGCTTACCTAATTATAACCTACCATTCGTCCTCTACACTGACGCAAGCAACGTGGGCCTGGGAGCAATACTATCCCAGATACAAGATGGCAAGGAAAGAGTAATCGCCTATGCCAGCAGAAAACGTCGACCCACCGAGAGGAACCCGGAAAACTACAGTTCCTTTAAGTTGGAGTTCCTGGTCTTGGTCTGGGCTATAACAGAGCGGTTCAAGCATTACTTGACAGCTTCAAAATTTACCGTCTTCACGGACAACAATCCATCAACTCACTTGGATACTGCGAAGCTTAGTGCATTGGAGCAATGCTGGATGGCCCGACTATCAAACTATGACTTTACCATCAAGTACTGGGCAGGCCGTAAAAATGCGAATGTTGATGCCCTCTCCAGAAACCCTCAAGTACATTTGCAAGGATTTGAAGAAGAGGCGGATGACTTGGAGGAAGTAAAACTCACAGCTTTCCATAAAAATAGAAAATGGAAAATGACAGAAATCTATATCTACCAGAACCGTCAGAATATTGCACTAAACCCATAACCTCATTATGCATGGAAAGAGACACAAGACAGTGATCCGGCAGTGAGCCTAGTGAAGAGGCTGATAACCCAACCGGATTCCCAACTTGAAAAGAATGCTCCACCAGAGGCCCAATACCTGTGGAAAGAAAGAAGCAGGTTATTCATCTATCAAGATCAATTGTGCAGATGGTATATCAATCCCAGAACACATGAAATGGTATGGCAAATTGTGGTTCCAAAGAGACACATCCAAATGGTGTTAGAAGCATACCATAATGGAGCAGGATGGAGAAAATTTCAAATATTGTTACGTGAGAGATTCTATTGGATTGGTATGAGGTCTACTACAGAGAAATGGTGTAAAAATTGTGGACCATGCTCATTAAGAAGAAAAGACTGTAAATGCCAGAAAGCACCACTACAGCATATCATTACTAAACAGCCATTAGAACTGATAGCCATAGATCACGTTAAACTCATACCCAGCAGATCGGGCTATACCTATGCTCTTACCATGGTGGACCACTATTCCAGATTCCTAGTGGTAGCTCCAGTGAACGACTTAACAGCTCAGACACCCGCAAGAACCTTTCAAGCCTATTTCTGCAGACCACACGGGTATCCAGAACAGGTATTGACAGACCAAGGCCCTGCCTATGAAGCTGAAGTATTTCAAGAGTTCTGTAACTTGTACGGATGCAAGAAAATTCGTACCACGCCTTACCATCACCAAACCAACGGAATGTGCAAAAAGATGAATCATGTGGTAATAGAATTGTTGAAAACTCTGCCCTTAGAAGAGCGAAATAGATGGCCAGAGAAGTTACCAGACCTTGTTGAAATCTATAACAACATCCCAGTAAGCTCAATAAATTGTACCCCTGCATACGTCATGAGAGCAAGACCAGGAAAATTGCCAGTAGACTTTGAAATGGGCATTGTAGTTCCTGAAGAAGACACCTCAGATGCAGATTGGGATACCAGAAGAAAAGAGCAGTACAAGAATATACAGGAATGTGTTGAGAGAAGTCTGGCAAAATCAAGAGAAAAGCAAGAAACAAACTTTAACAAAAGCGCACAAGGAATACCCTTAACACCAGGTGAATTGGTTTTGAAAAGGAAAAGGAGACTCCACAAGTTAGATGATCAATGGGGAGCAGAACCATACACTGTATTGCCATCAAACTTTGACAACCAAAAGACCTGTTTGATCAGCAAAGACAATGGAGAAACAACAGCAACAGTGTCCATAGATCATATAAAGAAGTACCCTCAACCACCAATACCAAAGGAATATGCCCCTTGTCCAGAACCCGAAGAAGAGGAGCCAAAGACAGTCCAGACAATCTTAGGAGAACTACCTGCAGATGGGCCCCAAATATAAGGTGCATACCAAATACCAATGTAAAAAAACCCGCCCAAGTACAAGAAGTACAGCCTGTTGTACAGGAACCAGAGATTCCTGCAATCGGTGAACCTGCCAGTCCGCTAGAGAGACTACACCAATACTACAGTATTCCAAAAGCACGTAGATCTAACAGACTGAGGGATAGTGCACACATTGCACCAGGTACAGACAATAGTGACACACCAGTACTAAGCAGATCAACCTGTAGTAACTTTGGTCAACCATCACTCAGATACAGAGAATAAGGTGTAAAAGTGTCAAAATGCAAAAGTGTAAATAATGACTTGTATATAAAAATGTAAATATGTTGCTAATGTTAGTATACAGAAGGGTGAAGGGTAGGCAAAATAGCTCACACCAGGTACACAACATAGGAAGAGGGGTGACTGGAGTTGGCGTAAGGCGCTGTCTAGGGTGAGCAAAATCTTGGCCAATAGGTGACCCCAGGGCCAGGAGGCCTACAGCGCTTATGACCAACAGAGGTCCTGCAGTACCTAGGACTCCTACGTCGAGGCACCCGTAGTAAGTGTTTGTTGTGTAACTTTGAACTTCTAAGCCTACAGAGACTTTACATGTTGGACGTTTTGAATTTGCTTTTTATAATTTCATAAATGGACCATAGCCACAGGACTGGTGGTGGCAAAAATACTTTAAGAAGCCTGCAGCTGATGGACTAGCGCTGTATGGACTGGTTACCTCTTTTCAAATTTTTCCCTGGTTTTTGTAAATTTTATTTTGAGACTATGCTCAAATTTCAAATGTAGCTAGTAATCTTATGTTATGTTCGTTGAAAAATGTTTCAGTCCCGGAGGACTGAAATTAATTAGGGGGGAATGTGGCACCCCTGCAGGGGATTGCCACAGGACCCACCTATGCATGGAGGGATGTACACCTTGGTACACACGGCACCCAACACCTTTCACCCCAGGCCTGAAGGGGGAGCTCCACTGGCTGCTCTTAAGCCAGATCCCCTACAAAGATCCAGGCCTGAGGGGAGGAGTTAGTTAGTTCCAGCTAGACAGTACAGAAGAAGGACTGGAAAGAGCTGGTTGCTGGGACCAAGTCAGGCCCAGAACCAGGGAAGACTGACCCCAGCTGTGCAGCACCCTAGAGAGAGGGACGGAGGCCAGTGAGAGAACTAGGAGAACAAAAGAAGGGAACTTAGCTGTGATCCCTTTAGCTCACCCGGATATCGGAGCTGAAGCTGCTATTAATTCAGTGGTAGCAGAGAAAGCCCAGGCTTTGAAGTCACTATGTGCTTTACCGTCATTACCCTTGGCAGAGACTTTAGAGCATAATAAGGAACATTTAATGGCGATTAACATTGATAAGAATCAAACTTCTCAATAAAATGTGTGCGATATAGTGAATTTGAATTTCAACATTTTAACATCTTTAGTTTTAGGATTTAACATCTTTAGTTACTGCTGAAATCACTTGTTAGCTACAGTACTCAATTTTGCATGGACAACATATCAAAATGTCCACACCTCACAAAAAATAGTGGGAATACTGAAGTCACAGCAGTGGAACAAAGGGGAAATTAGGTGTATAAGTTATTTTAATATATTTCATGTATCCAGTGCTCAATGGCCACCTTTAAAAAGTGCTGGACAACCCTTTAAAATATGCTTATTGGCAAACGCAAAATAAAGCTATACCTGTCTGCAAATGCATCTGAAAAAAACATTTTTTAACCATAATTTAGGAAAAAGTATAGAATATGAAGTTAATATATCGAACTGTGTCTCCTTCTAAAATATCATAGTTCTGCAATTTACATTTTATAATATTAGGAACCAATCAAATTTATTATTATCATCAAAACGTCACTTTTTTAAAATGTTTTTGCTATTTTTTATTTTAATTGTTGAACGTACTACTACATTAGAAATATTTAAAATTACTAAACATTAAAAAAATAAATCTAATACATGTAATGATTAAAAAAATGTGACAGAAATAACAAAACTTTCACATTGATGGTATCAAATGTTTTGTTTTACTTTCATATCTCACCTTTATTGGAAAAATGAATTGAGCTTAACGGATTTCAGTAAATGATTCATTTATCTTAAGTGGCGCTGCTCAATCATTCGCATATTGGTTTAAAACGATTTCAGTGTTCTTCTTTGAAGTTCCTCTGATTTTCTGAGAACAGACTGCTGTAGTCTTGGCCATTGGTGACACTGGAGCCCCAGAGGGGAAAACGTTACTTCCTCCTTGTTTCAGCGTATTTTCTGTCACTGCTAATTCCTTTTGTGGCTTATCCTTCTGTGACTGAGCATTACCAAGTGTTTCACGGCTCTCTGCATTAGTCTATAAACCAATTAGTGCTCACAGTAAACGATACATATAGTTATCAGAGCACAAGGTTCAAAGCCAGGTCAATATTCTCTAGGCTGTAGTCGATAGGAAATATAGACCTACACAATGTCAGCCATATTGATTTCGAAAGATTATTTTGTCTTTGTCACTCTATGTGTTACAGAACTTACCTTGATTTCATGGGTAATAACTAAGACCAATATTAAACATGTAATGAAAGTGTTTTTAATCACTGAACCTTTTATGGATTTTTTATGTGTAAATATGAATCTCTTAACTTGTCGCTCAGCACTTACATCCTGCATCGATTAGTTTCTTCTTGTGCTTGTTCTATGTCTTCTACTGACTGGCTAGTTAAATAATATGAAATATATTGTTTTTAAAACTTTTTTTAGAATTATTATTAGAACAGTTTAAAATACAGAAATAGCATAATACGCAATTCATGAAAATCTGGCCTCAGTTAGGGGGTCAACAAATTTTTTTAGTTTTCAAATTGTAATGCTATCAAGAACTTTTTTCATTAAAAATTGGTGTTCATTTGTAGACATATTTGCCAGAACTGAACAATTACATAACATATATTTCAGTTTTTATTTTATTGCCCTTACTTGTAACTTGTAGTTGATTACACTACAGTACAAAAGTATACGGGCATCCAAAATTGCAACTTGCAATATAAGCTTACAAATTGGGATCCCTCTTTTTTACACTACTATTCTCGGAAGGTTTTTTGATATGACACATGGAAATGGATTAGGGATTTAGATATATTCTGCTGCAAACAATTTAGAGTAGTCAGAACCTGATTATCTTAACTTCGACTTCAGTGCTTGATCTGGTGACATCTGGCTGTGTGGGCCAGTTTCTCTCTCCGTTTTGCATGTTGTGTATCAGTCACACTGGGGCTAGTTCTCTTGGCTCTCCTTTGCCTTGCCTTCCCGTTCTGTTTCCACTCATAAGTCTTCTGGGGCTTCTTCCATATGCCCTATATAACTGTGTGAACAAGTCTTTAGCCCTGTGTCTCAACCTCTGCCTGTGCACACCTCTTTTATGTTTATTGATGTTTTGTGCTATATTTGGTTTATAGTTTAGGGCACAATTAAGGACACTCTGTGTCAGCCAACATTGTGTGGAGGCACCATTGTGTTACTTAAGCATGCCAACCTCTGTGGTCAGTATATGCTGGAAATGAAACAAAGGCGCAGCATAGGGTTTATCTGTGTTAGTGATCACATCAATGATAAGTAAAAGGCTCACCTTAAAGTGTTGTGTACAGCCACAACTACTTTATGCGCATAGGATATAGATCTGTGATTTTCCTAAAGAAGGGGCTTGCATGCCCTGAAACACATAGAGATACATTACATATCCTTTTATAACAATACATCGTGAAAATATCAATTGTTATTTGGACCGGAGAGTGGTCACATTCTCATTTTATTTCTGCTGGATACTTTGAAACTCCGTTGGCAGGAAGAGATAATAGGACCATGACTAGGGTACTCTTAGTCTACATAGAGAGTTGTATTTAACAACACTCCTGGTTTGTTTGTCCCTGTGCAAGTGGAAGAGCTTAGATGTAGCATTGCAATATGCATTGAAAAAAAGTTGTAGCAAAAAGTTGTAGCATTGAAATTTCCACTACAGTTAAAGGATCTTTAGATTGCTTATAAATCAATAAATCATATCTGTTCCTCAGTACTCACCACTCCCTTTGGGGACATAGAAATTCAGCCATACATAGTGCTAAAGTTTCAGGGAACAGGAAGCTACCAAGTTGATCTGGGGGAGGGGAGACCATGGCTGAATCAATCAATACAGTGCTCTGCTTCTGCTCCAAGTCTGATACATGACAGTACACATTACACACCATCATATCATTGTACAGCAGAGGATCACAGCATGTATTTATATCTGCTAGGTGACATGATTGCTATTTGAAGGGGGATCTCCCTTGTTCTTACATTACATAGGATGGTATATCAGAGGCAGGATAGTAGTGTATGAGGGGGCAGGAATGTAAGATGAGCATGGTGCCCCAGCATCCACGCCCCCACCACACCTCCTGATCTCTACAGCAGCATGAGGCTGAATTTCTCAGTTCTTAAAGGGATCCTGTCACCCCCAAAACACTTGTAAACCTATTAAAACCTGTCCCTAGAGCATATTAACACTTTCCCTACACTATTTCTACCTCCTAAATGCAGTAAATGACATTGACTAAAAACGTTTTATAAGTACCTGATTAGTGATGATAATGAGTGACTATGCTATTCATAGTCACTCATCAAGACTGCCCCTCTGCTTCACAGCACGCCTCCATAGGCGTGATCGTCCTCCTAGATTAAAATTGCAGCCTCCCCGCTGTGCCCTGTGTCGTAGGAGGCTGCAGTGTGGCTTGTGACGCGATCCGCGTCATTCCCGGCGCCATGTGACGTATTTACAGCGGCGCCGCGCTGTTAGCTTCAAAATGTGCACTGCGCATGCGCATTGGGCATGCGCAGTGCGCATTTTGAAGCTAACAGCGCGGCGCCGCTGTAAATACGTCACAGGGCGCCGGGAATGACGCGGATCGCGTCACAAGCCACACTGCAGCCTCCTACGACACAGGGCACAGCGGGGAGGCTGCAATTTTAATCTAGGAGGACGATCACGCCTATGGAGGCGTGCTATGAAGCAGAGGGGCAGTCTTGATGAGTGACTATGAATAGCATAGTCACTCATTATCATCACTAATCAGGTACTTATAAAACGTTTTTAGTCAATGTCACTTACTGCATTTAGGAGGTAGAAATAGTGTAGGGAAAGTGTTAATATGCTCTAGGGACAGGTTTTAATAGGTTAGCAGGTGTTTTGGGGTGACAGGATCCCTTTAAAGGAAGGGGTGAGAGCTGAGATACAGATATGATTTTGTTGATTTGAAAGCAATCTATAGATCCTAGAACTGTAGTGCCCATCTCTGCTTCATCATATAGGATATCTAGAGGGTTGAGAACGCGCAAAAATAGGGTCTTATCCTTTATAGACAGGTGTAATGCAGAAATATCAGACTTGCTCACCTGGTGCGGTTGTGTAGCACACAACCAGCGTAATCGCTCAAACAATGCCGCTGCTGCAGGGACTGTACCTCCACAAAGTGCGGTGCTTTAATCACAGGTTTTTCAGACGAAGTACCTTTGTGTCCGCGCTGCTGCCAGGAAGATATAGATACACCAACGACACTAGACGTCTGGGTACTGGTGATATAGGTTTATTTCCAACGCGTTTCGGAGCCACGTACCGAGCTCCTTCCTCAGGGAAGGAAGGAGCTCGGTACGTGGCTCCGAAACACGTTGGAAATAAACCTATATCACAAGTACCCAGACGTCTAGTGTCGTTGGTGTATCTATATCTTCCTGGCAGCAGCGCGGACACAAAGGTACTTCGTCCGAAAAACCTGTCATCATATAGGATGGCAGGGACAGTACAAAAAAGTTATCTCCCTGGAGTTCCCCTTTAAAATGTGCATTTAGAACTGTTGTATAAAATATCTTGTCAATTTCAGTGAATTTAGTCACCACACAATCAATTTGACTGGCAGTGGAAAGGTGTGCTTAGCAGTGTGAGGTTTCAGTAGAAGGATCAGCACAGAGCTGTCAATCAGAATATGTGGACAGAGATTGAGCTAAATGTTAATAGATAATTATATATCCATTCCCATGTGAATTTTTCTAAAATAAATGTTGCATCCTTATAAGGTCTAAAACATCTATTTCGTAATGCATACAATGTGTTTTGTAAAATCTAGTGATAGACCCACATTACAGATCAGGTGGTACAGAGGTCTGCACAGTCTTCAGTAGCAATAGTTGCTCTATAAATAAGGAAAAGGAGAAGATGAACTGTAAGTTTACAGAACCAGGTGCTGAGGTACTGAGGTACATAGTTAGGAGAGATATAGGTCCTGGTTAGTGATGGGCGAGTCCTAAATTACTCGGAATCGCTTGACTCTAGCGAGTCCGAGCCCGGGACTCGCTACTCTTTGCGAGTCTAGCGAGTCCAATGTTAATGAATGGGGAAGCGAGTAATAGCGAGTAATGTGTGATTTAAAAATCGCAGATGTGTCTCGGAAAGCGCTCGCATTGCCGTGTTGGAAGCCGGACTCGCAACTGTATTTTGCTGCTGTCTCCGAGGCCAAACTCGCATGTGTTTGTCTTATTTGGCGCCGATGAGGCGAGGCAACCGATTTTCTGCAGCAAACCCCATACTTTTAGCAAACAGGAAATAAGCCGACTCGAGCTGCCCGGCTGGATGCGCACAAACACACAGAGCAAGCATGGCCCCTGTCAACACCCTGCAGTTGATTGCTCTGGTGGAGGCTCGGCCCCTGCTTTGGCTACCCACTGACCCTGCCTATGGGGATAACGTCCAGCGGACTACAGCCTGGAGGGAGATCGCTCAGGTCGTGTTCCCTACATTCCATCTTAGTGGCCATGATGCACAGGGCAATATGGGTGAGTTAAATGTGTTCACACGTTATATTGCATTTACCGTATATAGTCGTGTATAAGCTGACCCCCCTACTTTAGCCCAAAAAAACTGGGAAACCATATTGACTGCCATCTAGTGATGGGCGAATCCTAAATTACTCGGAATCGCTTGACTCTAGCGAGTCCGAGCCCAGGACTCGCTACTCGTTGCGAGTCTAGCGAGTCCAATGTTAATGAATGGGGAAGCGAGTAATAGCGAGTAGTGTGAGATTTACAACTCGCAGATGTGTGTCGGAAGCTTCAGCCTGAAGCAATCCTAGTTTTGTCATTTATTTGCATTGCTCGTTTACTTTGTAAGTAATCGCTGACTCGCACAGATAAGAGTCCTGTCTCCTCTGTGCTGGCTGCCAGCTCCAGGGTCCTAGAGCCCGCCTGCTGCCTGATGTAGCAGTGCTGAGATTGTTCTCAGTCTGGTCATTCCCTGTGTACAGACATGAATGTCTGTGCACAGAGATGATGTAGCAGAGCTGAGATTGTTCTCAGTCTGCTCATTCCCTGTGCATAGAGATCTATATGTATACACAGGGGATGTAGCAGAGAGGACATCGCGTTTTGGACTGTGTCGGACGGAAGAGGATTTTTTTAATTAAAGATGGAGACCCTAATGGCTTTTTTTTTTATTTCTAATAAAAAATTTTCTTTGTGTTGTGTTTTTTTTAAAACAATTTAATAGAAATTCATGGCGGTCATGTCTAATATTGGCGTGACCACCATAAATTTCGGGCTTAGGGCCAGCTGATAATACAAAGCTGGTATTAACCCCTTTATTACCCAGCGTGCTACCGCCACCAGGGCCGCTGGAAGAGCGGGGTTCAACGCCAGAGGATGGCGCTTCAATGAACGCGCCATCTTCTGGGGCGGCTGCGGGCTGCAATTTGCAGCGGGGGGTGCCCAGAAAGCTTGGGCATCCCTGCGCTGTGGATTCCAGCCCCCTGCTGCTTAGCTGTACCTGGCTAGACATAGAAATTGCGCGGAGCCCCACGCATTTTTTTTAAATTATTTCATGAAATTCTGAGATTCTGACTCTGAAATTCATGAAATAATAAAAAAAAAATGCGTGGGGCTCCGCGCAATTTCTATGTCTAGCCAGGTACAGCTAAGCAGCTGAGGGCTGGAATCCGCAGCGCAGGGATGCCCAAGCTTTCTGGGCACCCCCCGCTGCAAATTGCAGCCCGCAGCCGCCCCAGAAGATGGCGCGTTCATTGAAGCGCCATCCTCTGGTGCTGAACCCCGCTCTTCCAGCGGCCCTGGTGGCGGTAGCACGCTGGGTAATAAAGGGGTTAATACCAGCTTTGTTATACAAGCTGGTATTAAGCCCGAGATTCTTAATGTCAGGCCACGTTTGACCCAGCCACTAAGAATCTCCAATAAAGGGTTAAAAAAACACAGAGAAAATTTTTTATTTGAAATAAAAAAAAAAGCCATTAGGGACTCCATCTTTAATTAAAAAAATCCTCTTCCGTCCGACGTAGTCCAAAACGCGATGTCCTCTCTGCTACATGCACAGGGAATGAGCAGACTGAGAACAACCTCAGCACTGCTACATCAGGCAGCAGGCGGGCTCTAGGACCCTGGAGCTGCACAGAGAAGACAGCTGGACTCGGCTCGCAAAGAAACAGCAGTTACTTTGCGAGTCTCCCTGCTATCACTGGCACAGTAGCCAGTGATGACTCGCACGAGTCTAATGCAAACAATGGCAATCCTAGTTTTGTCAGCGTTTCTGACAAAACTAGGATTGATATTGATTTGCATTGGACTCGTGCGAGTCATCACTGGGAAACTCGCCGAGTACCGAGTCCTGCGAGTCCCTTACTACTCGCCGAGTAACGAGTCCTAGCGAGTAGATTCGCCCATCCCTACTGCCATCCTTATATACAGCGGCTATCACTGGTAGACAGCCCCCCAGCAGAGTATACAGCTTCACCTGCAGAGTATACAGGCCCCCCAGTGTGTATACATGCCCCCGATATTAGGGTATACAGCCCCCCCGTGGGTATACAGGCCCCCCAGCAGTGGGTATACAGAGCCCCCAGTGGTTATACAGGGCCCTCATAGTCTACAGCCCCCCCGTGGTTATACAGGCCCCCAGCAATGGGTATACAGGGCCCCCATAGTAGGGTATACAGCCCCCCCGTGGGTATACAGGCCCCCAGCAGTGGGTATACAGGGCCCCCATAGTAGGGTATACAGCCCCCCCGTGGGCATACAGGCCCCCAGCAGTGGGTATACAGGGCCCCCGTGGGTATACAGGGCCCCCATAGTAGGGTATACAGGGCCCTCAATGTGTTATCATGCGCCGTCGCATGGTTGCCTATATTTGGATGGGGTCACAATGGGGTCACAATAGTACACTTAGTTTAAGGGCTGGTCCTCCTGGCTTTGAAGGCCAGGGGGTTGGGTGTATATAAATACCACTAATGAGCGGAGTCTGGTGCCCGCACTATTACATTCTCTATGCGTTGACATGTGCCCTGCCGCATTTGTGATTGTGGCCATGTGAGCTCAATGTCCGTAATGCTGTTGATGATGTTCCACACTGTCGTGTCACTGTGCCTTGTATACACATTACACACACAACATGAATAAAATGTTATTGTTGATATGTACACATACTTTTAGTGTTTCAAATGTTACAGAGGTCTAAACCCGGTTTGAAATCATTTCACAGTTGACCTCATTATCAAACGGTGGAGGAGCTGCCAGGACCAACACAAGCGGCAACACCGCAAGATCATGGAGGGCGGACCGGAAGCTGATCCAGGGCCGATCTATTGCCACTACGACCGGTTGTCCTTCCTTGAACCGGTGGCCCGTATGCCAAGGTATGTGTCTGCTGCACTGTTGTGTACTATTATTGTTATTATTAGTTATTTATATAGCGCCATTAGGTTCCATGGCACTTTACATGAGGATAAGGGTTAACGACAAAAAACAGTACATGAAGACAATCAGGTCATACAGGTACAAGAGGAGAGGACCCTGTCCACGAGGGCACACAGTCTACGTATGAAGCTCTATAATGAGTGTGGTGGTTTACATACCCACACTGGGGTTTGTTTCTGCCATGGTGCAAGACAATTCTATTACCTTTGGCAATGATCCAGGACATACACATTTATAGTCACATTGTGACGTTGAACTTGGGACAAATAAGCAATGTTCTGCAGGGTGGTCAGACACAATGTTCCGTGACCTCACAATTAGCTATTATTGTTGGCATGTTTGTGGAACAAAGCCATGTTCTTCCCTGCAATGGCCTCTAAGGTGTGTGGCCTTGTCTGGTTTGCCTGTCATAAGCCTCATTTGTATCAGTTCCTAATGGCCTCGACTTGCATAAGGGCCACATACATCCCTACACGTTTAGTTGTGTGTGTTTTTTTTTTTCGGCTAAATAACGTTGCAAGGATATACCCCTTTTGCACTAAACTGTTTGTACACCATCCCAGATTGTTGACACAGTCACACACATTTCAGGACATACCCTGTATCACTACAAATACGTGTGGTTCAGTTTTCCCATGGGTATTTTTGGGGCTGCAAGGTGATGGTGTAGATATTAGGGCCCACATGTGAATTTAAGTTTTTTTGTCGTTAACTCATGGGC
>JARQOC010000005.1:448656886-448780312 GCA_033576535.1 Allobates femoralis | reverse complement strand
CAATGTATGTATATACATTGCAAAAGTGAAATTACACAGTAAAGAGCAATTTTAGTTTACTGAGCATGCTCGGTACACTAAAATTGGGTCCAGGAAACAATCTGTTTTTTACCGGTCCAGCCCTCCATAGGCACCATATGTTATTTGCCGCAGACCGTGCCGGATTCGATTGTGTCCGATTTGGTCTGCTATGCCCAAAATCGAAGCAGTCTCTGATTATGGGTACAGCAAAAAATCAGACACAATTGGATCTGTTACAATTTGGACACAATCGGGTGGCCATACAGGACTAATCCATGCCCATAGGGATACATGGGGGCCAAATCGGATCCGTGGCTATCCTTTTACAATGGATAGCCACGGATCCACCAAAATTGTGATATGAAAGCAGCCTTAGGCATTAGGTAATGGTCAAACAAGCATTGCAGGTTGCTCAAAACGTGCAGTTTTATTGCTTTCATAAAACTTCAAGCCTACTGTAATGCTGACCACTAACATCAGGTGCTTCCTATGAACGCTGCTCCATAGTAACCCGCAGTTTACTATGGATGCAGCTTCACAGGAAGCCCCAGGCAGTGAGCATATCCAGGACGCACAGGAAAACGTTGCTGACAAGGTTTCCCTGTGCGCTCTGCAAAAGCGCACCGCCTGAGGCTTTCTGTGTGGCTGTATCCATAGTAAACAGCAGGTTACTATGGAGTGGCATTCATAGGAAGCACCTGATGTTAGCAGTCAGCGTTACAGCAGGCTGGGCTCCGGCTAATGTAGGTGACCTGTTAAGTGTGGCTCTAGCCTAAGACTACTGATGTGGGGATCCTCCACAATGCAGTTGTTTATCTGCTTAACATATAGATATATTTAGATTTTTAATGTATTTGATAGTGTGACATGTATATGTATACAAATCCAGTGTATATATATATGTATTTATACATATATTTTGTGCACAGATATTGCAGACAGAATTCTTCATGAAATGTCTACCATATGTCTTACTTCTGTTGTCATACTGCAAAATTGCAAGCTCTTTATTAAAAATACATTTGTCAAGGGTATAGAACATCTGTGGTCCTTTTATTGGAAGGACCAATACTCGCAGAAGAAGACACACCAGTTCACTGATATGATTATCACTGGCACATTGTGATTTGATGCATTATAATGTATATTGATTGGCCTAGTCTAAAGGAAGCTGCAATTGTTGTGTATGCATCTGTGTATACTAAAATGGAGCATAACTTCTATTACTTATGATCTACCACAAAGATATGAGGTCAGAAAAAAGGTAATCTAAAAAATAAATTTGAATGATATATTATAACATCAAATTCAGGACTCAAACATGCAATTTACATGGATAAATCTTGAAAATTCTTAACACAAGGCAATCTACCATTGAATCTTACCAGACTTATACATCACATCAAACCTAGTGTGATATGGAGCACTGTGTCCAGTCTTATCATGCTGATAATATATCAGAGGACATCACAATATTTTAGTATTTAAAAATCTTTCTAAGCCAATCCTGCGTACCTCTTACATAAAAGAATACATGGTAATACACACTCTACATGTATTAAAAAGTGTATATTCCTAATGATATCACTAGATAAGGTAGTTGCAACCTACAAACATGTATAACTCATCCTGAAATAGCTTAAATAGTGGGTTTAAAGCATAACCGTCATTGACATTTTTGTTTAATAACAATGTAGAGCAAGTGATTATAATCAATTTTTAAATATACTTCATCAATTAAATCTGGAAGGAAACCTTTCAAAAAACTTCACCAAGATGTCCTCACTGGGCTGATTCTAAACTTGACATATGCTCGTTGTTAGGGAGATCCATCTTTAGGGGGGATACCTTCACAGTGTTCACACTACAGTTAATAAGACTCTCAAGTTACCTCATGCAGACACTGTGCCCAGCTCAAGCAGCTGCTGTGAGATCTTATCTGACTCCTCCATTCATATGGCTCTGCTCAGTGTTATCACAAAGCACAGAGCAGATCCATGTGAATGGAGAGGAGTCAGATAAGATCTCACAGGAGCAGTTTGAGCTCAGCACGGTGCCTGCATGAGGTAACTTGAGAGTCTTATCAACTGTATTGTGAACACTGTGAAGGCCCCGCTGCCCTGAAGACAGATCTCCCTAACAATCAGCTTATATAAGGTTTAGAATCAGCCCAGCCAGGACATCTTGTGGAGGTTTTTTAAAGGTTTCCTTCCAGATTTCATTAGTAAAGTATATTTGAAGTTGATTATAACCACTTGCTCTACATTATTATTAAATAAATATTTAAATGGTGGTTATGCTTTAAAGCTAAGGCTGGGTTTACATGACGGTTTTTGGCTGTCTGTGTGGATTCTGTTTTTTGCAGGACCACCCAGACAGGAACGGATAGAAACGGATGTCTGCAAGCGGATGGCAAATAAGTTCCTGGATCCTGTTTTTTGCAGGATTTGTTTCTCTTCGTTTCTCCATAGAAATGCATTGTGAATTATTACTCCATAGGAAATAATGGTATGGTGACTCCGGAGAGAGAGAGAGAGAAAGAGAGAGAGAGAATCCAGAACTGCAAAAAAGGCTGGGAGGAGCTCTGGATGTCTTCTGAGCATGCTTAGTAATAAAAACCGAATCCGGGAAACGATCATGTTTTTGTCCTTGATCTGGCTCCATAGATCCTCATGTTACCAGCATAGACCGTACCGCATTCGTTTCTGTCTGGTTTTCTCACTGGAGCCCAAAAATGGTACATTCTCCGATTTTGGGACCAGTAAAAACAAGACAAAAATGAATCCTTTACTGAACGGATTGCCATATATGACACATTTGGCACCATAGGGATGCATGGGAGGCAAAAAAACGATTCTGTTCTGTCCTTTTCAAAACAGACAAAAAAGGATGCCAAAAAACGTGGTGTGAAGCCAGCCAAACAGTGCTTTCAAGTAACTTTTCAGAATAGCCTGTCCTGTGTATACATAAGTAATAATACCATCCTTGGCTATTATATGGCTATTATATTATATATTGTATCCTTCACCTTCACCACTTTTGTGGTCTCTGTATCTAAATTTGTAGCTGACTGTGAGCTGGTGGGAAAAAGCTAGCTGCTAAGATCTCTCCTATAGATCACACACACAGAGGGATGGATTACTGCTTTTTATTCTTTAGTGATGTCACTGAGTATAGCTACAGCAGCATGGAAGAAATTATTTAGCAGTGTAGCTGTGAATCAACAACTGATAGAAAGTCTCCAGCATGATCTTTCTGTGTCTGTGTATGCATGTTTTCTCACTCTGCTCCTATTTCTTCCTCTCCTCTATAAAGTATAAGTATAATCTGACACTTCATTGTCCTGGCTTGTCTTGAGCAAGATGGAGGTTAGCTGATTTTTTTCAAAGTCTATACCAATTCAGGAGGGTGGGGAAGAATTGGCTCATAAGTGGAGAAGGAAGCAGATTTTTATAATAAGATATATTACAAATATTTTTTTTTGCTCCTCTAGTATTGATTTATGCAAAGTTTGGTGAATGTACAGATCCATGTGAAAGGGCATGTATAGGGTCAACAACCTGGAGTATCTCATCCAAATGCCAAAAAAGCAGTTTGGGCCAATTGTCAATGCTTCTCATTCAGTTAATTGAATACCTTAACTGTACCTTAACTGTTATGCTTTTATATGTAAAATACAGCTTAAAAAGAAAGTTGTGATGACAGTTTTTGCACTGATCATTTTCTTCTTGTGCTTTAAATGCACTACTATAAGTGACATATCTCGCACAATGAGATGGCACTATGATATGCTGAGATGAAGGGGCTACAATGCAACTTGTAGACTTTCCCTCAGTTTTCTCCTACACAGTGGCACTTGTGAACTCCTGCTATACAGGAAACTATAGATAGAGACTGGATACAATGGTGAAAAAACAATGCTGCTGATGGTATTCCTGAGAAAGAAGTGAAGAATACACTTTGAAATGCCTAGAATAAAGCCTCCTGCATTAACAATACGACTGAGTCCTTCATTTATCCTACAGCAGCGCAGATTTATTATACCATTGTATCCAGTGTCTATATATCGGCCATTGGCACATGGATCCTGCAACAGATGTTTGATGCTTTTTTCACTGGTTGTGTCACACCACCACATAAGGTGAGCAAGCCACCCTGATTTTACCTAATCCTACTATAAACTTTTTATATCCACAGCATTTCTTCTGAATTTACATTGATTTAGATACAGCTGTTTTTCAGCTTACTGAACATTGGCACATCACATTACTGAGCCACAGTACTGGCCCTATCATTCTCAGGACATCAGACAGTCAATAATGATAACACCAATTTCTATGATGGGAATATCTCTTTAATGGGATCCTGTCACCTCCAAAATGCCTCATAAGGTAGCAAAACAAGTCCCTGCAGCATCCTATCACTAATCTCACACTTCTTTTCTTTCCTAAAATCATCCTGTGAAAGTGTATAAAAACGTTTTAATACTTACTCATTAGTGATTATAATGAACAGGGGCTATATCCTTTAGCCCCTAGGGCGAGCTGTTTTGCAGCCTGAATGATCCACCCTCTCTCTGTGCTGCTCTGATGCGCAGCTGAAGGCAGGACTAATGATTTGCATTCTGTGAGTGATAGAGAGGGGGGAGGGCAAAGCCTGCACAAGCAGAGCACACAGACAGAGAGAGGGTGGATCCTGGAGCCTGCAAAACAGCCCGTCCTGGTGACTAAAGAATATAGCCCCTGCTAATTATAATCACTAATGAGTAAGTATTAAAGCGTTTTTATGCACTTTCACAGGATGCTTTTAGGAGACAAAAGGAGTGTGAGATTAGTGATGGGATGCTGCAGGGACTTGTTTTACTAGCTCAGGAGGCGTTCTGGAGGTGACCGGATCCCTTTAAAAGATGCTCAAAGGTTAATATAATCATATGTTCTATTGTTATTTTATTTAATGAATCAAAACACAAATTAAAACTGGCAAAATGAAATTGTGATTATAAAATAAAAGTGTCTGCTTAACCCTACACAGTTGTTTGTTTTTTTTCAAATCTAGATGTAAGGATCCTCAATTGGACTGGACACTTACTGAAATTTTCACACCTGCTCCTCTCATATACAGCACGATAGCCAGAATGCAGAGCCATTGCAAATATTATATACTGCACTGGAGAACTGTGCATGTCCATATATTCAAAATATCAGACTCTGATCTACTGTGGAAGCTTTTAAAACCTGAAGACCCACCTCTTCCGACAAGCCTACAACCTCCAGTGATCCTCAGTCTACTAAACTGCTGCACAACCAGCTCTACTCTCTCCTAGTCTATCTTCACCCACCCTCTGTAGACTGTGAGCCCTCATGGGCAGGGTCATCTCTCCATCTGTAGTTAAATGTGCCTGTATTGCTCATGTTTGTTGTACCGGTCTATGTATGCCCCTTTTTCACATGCAAAGCACCATGGAATAAATTACACTATAATAATACTAATAATAATAATTACTGCTGAAGATTCACAAAAGTAGAAATGAAAGTACAGCATAAAAGTTTCTTTTCTTTACAGTTACTGGCAGGAACAGGATTGCTACCAGAAGCATTCTGCTGTTTCACATTGCTTTGAACCCTTCCTCAGTAGATTATCATTTTCTTAGAAGATAGTTGTGGAGAATAGCTTTGATGACATTCAGGGGCGGGCTGGTGCACCTGGCTCAGGGAGGCATTGATCACACGTCAGCTCAAGGTGAGGACCGGGGGGAAGGTGCTAGTGGAGTCGAGTGAGGTGAGGAGCGGGGTGGGCCTGTGCTAGTGGAGTAGGGCGAGGTGGGGAGTGGGGGGGTTTGCTAGTGGAGTCGGGTGAGGTGAGGAGCGGGGGGGGTTTGCTGGTGGCACGCTCACCATGCTGCTGTGAAACGAGCGGCTGCGGCTGCAAAGCAGAGCCGGCCCATTACAGTAGGGGGGCGGCCCTGGTCATTATAGCCAGCCTGGGGGGCACTTGCCCCCTGCCACCTGGCCAAGTCCACCCCTGATGACATTTATATGATGTGGGGTTTGGACCTCCTTCGCATGTCACCACAAATTATACCCTTTTAACCTTTTAGACTGAAAGGGGTGAAGTATATCGTGAAAATCCACAACAGAAATTGACATGCAGCAGATTTAAAAATCAGCGCCTGATGTCAATTATTAACTATTAGTACATTTTCCATTGAATGTGCGTGATATTTGTTAAACTTTCATCTGGTTGTTCTATAATTCAGAAGAGATATATAGTCCATAAATAGGAATAACAAATTTGCAGTAATTCTACACCAATGTAAATTTACCCTGAATGTTTAAAATAACATCTGCACACTACATTGGGGAAAATAAGTATTTGATTCAATGCCGATTTTTCATGTTTTTCCACCTACAAAAAATGGAAAGGTCTGTAATGTTATTGTAGGTACACTTCAAGTGTGAGAGATTGAATCTAAAATATATTCCAGAAAATAATTTCAGATTTTTCAGAATTAATTAGCATTTCATTGAATGAAAAAAATATTTGATACAATAGGAAAAATAACTTAATATTTGGAACAGAAACCTTTGTTTGCAATTACAGAGGTCAGATGTTTCCTGTAGCTCTTGACCAAATTTAAATACACTGCAGCCCACTCCTCCATACAGATCTTCTCCAGATCTTTTAGGTTTTGGGGCTGTCGCTGGGCAACATTGAGTTTCAGCTCTCTCCAAAGATTTTCTATTAGGTTTAGGTCTGGACACTGGCTAGAACACTCCAGGACCTTAAAATGTTTCTTATTCTTAGTTGCCCTGGATGTGTGTTTTGAGTCTTTGTCATGCTGGAAGACTCAGCTATGACCCATCTTCAATGCTCTTATTGAGTCAAGAAGGTTGTTGGCCAAAATCTTGCAATATGTAACCTCATTCATCTTCTCTTCAAGGTGCAGGGTAGTTGTCCTGTCCCTTGCAGAAAACCACTTTCAAAGTATGATGTTTCCACCCGCATGTTTCATGGTTGGGACTATGCTCTTAGGGTTGTACTCATCCTTCTTCTTACTCAAAATACACTGAGTGGAGTGGATACAAAATGTTCTATTTTGGGCTAAATTGACCACATGACCTTCTTCCATCCCTCCTCTGGATCATCAAGATGGTCACTGGTGAACTTCGAATAAGCCTGGAAATGTGTTGGCATGAGCAGGGGTACCTGCATGCCCTGCAAGATTTTTACCCTTGACAGTGTTACTATTGATAGTCTTTGAGACTGTACTTCCAAATCTTTTTAGATTATTGACCAGGTCCTAAAGTGTAGTTCTGGGTTCATTCCTGATTTTTCTTACTTTCCTTACCCCATGGGGCGAGCTCTTGCATGAAGCTTCAGAACTAGGAAGATTGACAGTCATCTTGTGTTTCTTCCATTCCCTAATAATTGTGCTCACAGTTACTTGACACCTTCTCACCAAGCTGCTTGTATATTGTCCTGTAGCCCATCCCAGCTTTGTGCAGGTCTCTAATTTTGTCCCTGGTGTCCTTAGACAGCTCTTTGGTCTTGGCCATGGTGGAGTGGTTAAAGTGTGATTCATAGAGCATGTAGACAGATGTCTTTTACACAGTTAACGAGTTTAAACAGGTACAATAAATACAATGAATAATAATAATAATAATAATAATAATAATAAATACAGAGTAGTAGAGCTTCTTACAGTAAAAATAACAGGTCTGTGAGAGACAGAATTCTTTCTGGTTGGTGGTTATCAAATACTTATTCATGAAATAAAATGCAATTTAATATTGTAAAATTATACAACGTGATTTTCTGGATTTTTTTTAGAATCTGTCTCTCACAGTTGAACTGTACCTACAATAAAAATTACAGACCTCTGTACTTTTTGTAGATGGGAAAACTTTCAAAATTGGCAGTCACTTATTCTCCCCACTGTATGCATAAATTAACTTTTAAGGCCCCATTACACGGGGCGATATCGCCATCAACATCGCCAGCAACTCAGAGGCGTGGCTATATTGCGGCAACCATGACAGTGACAGGGTGATATCAGGGCGATAAGATGCCTGAGCAACATCGCCAGGTTTCCGAACAGTGTTGGGAAACCTGGCGATGTTGCTCTGGCGATCTGTGACGTGGCAATCTCAATGTTGCTGGCGATCCCGCCTATTAGCAACATTGCGGTTTATCACTCGCTGGGTTGCTGACAACCCACTGAGCGATAGCCGCGGCAAGTTGCCGGCAACATTGCTTTGTGTGACACCTCGCCGGTGATGTTGCCCTGTGTGACGGGGCCTTTAGGCATTTCTGACTTTTCAGTGACTTTTTTAATGGTTAGTAGTTTATTGTATGGAATTTTCTTCCTAGGTTTTTCACTGTAACGTCATAGATGCTTGAAAAAACAATTGCCAAAAATACAATAGATGTGACACACAAGTTACAATACTAATGTGTTTGGAAATTGCCATTCTAAGTTGATAATTTTGTAACTTGATAAGATTCCTCTATGAGAGGATTGAGAGAAGTAGAAGAGAAAACCATCAGCACGTGGCCACAAGTACATTTTTCTTCTGACACAGAAATTATGATTAAGAATGCATCACCTCGGCCTCCCACAGTCAATCAGAACAAGAGTACTATAGGTTTCAAGCAATACCTAATACAAAACTGTAGTAGGATGTAACATTTTTATATAAAGGGACCATATTTTAGTAAATACAAAAACAGTATCCATGTGCTAAAATATACAAGAAGTACATTTTAGTTCTTAAGAATTATTTTACTTTATTATTTGCTTGTTTTCAGTCTTTCTTTAAACTATTCAGAATCTTTCCCCTTCTTACTGAGTGGTGAGTGGGTGTGCAAGCTGCTTCCTCTTTGTCAGAATTTCAATATGATGCCTTTTTAATTGGCAGGTTTATATGCAATGTTAACTACCTGCAAGTGCTAAGGTAACCTTACATAGGCAATATAGTCCAACTTTCCTTCTTAAAACCACAAGCTATTGTTAATAAACCACATCTGATGAAATAAACAATATTCTCATAAGATCAAACTCCATGATAGCCAATGAAACGGGTACCTCTATTTAACACAACTACACCCACCTATGTTCACAGTCACCACAAACCTCAAAAATACCTGCATTCAACCCTGCCTAGCTGAGTGGGCCAATAGTAAGAAAGATTCACCGGAAATCAGTGTGTGGCTACAATTCTCAAGATATAGTTTACTAAATACTTGAAATATTATGGTGGGTATACTATTCTAAATTATCTCTTAAATTGTGACACATGAACTTTTCCCATGACACTGACTTCTTTATAAACCTTTTTTTTCATGTCACTGAACAGGGTATATATTGACATTATAAAAACTGATATTTCACTCTTTGACCACTCTATATGAGCGAAAGCAAAAACTCAGTTAGATGGCCTCTTATTATACTGTGCATCAGGTCAGAAATCCACAGTGATAATCCGTGGTTCTAAGTTTTATTTATGCCATGGCTTCTAAGACTGAAGCCTGTAAATTGTATTTGTGATTTTTTTCCCTATTTTAGCTGTATAAGACCCCTTCCACATCCGCGATCCGGCAAATCCAGCAATTGCGGACGGTAAAAAATGTAGTTTTTTGCGCGGCCACAAGTGCTGCAAGTTCTGGTTCATGGTGAAACTGCACTTGCTACATCTACCGCAAGCCCCATAGAGAATGCATGGGGGCTTGCCGCAGGTGTACCGCAAGTCAGCCATTAGGCGTCAGATGCGGTAAATCTGCCGGATCTACCACAAAATTTAGCGACTATGCTGATGTGAAAGGGGTCTTACAAAGCTTTTTATTAATATCAGATGCTATATCCATTAGCTACATACCTATGCAAAAAGTAATATTTAAAAGGCTACAACCTTCACTATATCACTTAAAGGTCACCAACAGATCACCAGTAAAGCGCTAATAGATGCAAAATGTGAATGTTCTTTTCAATATGTAGTGCCAATTGCAACTCAGATAATAATCTAAAGAATAGAAGTAAAACTGCAGCCTGAACAATTGATTTAAGACATATTTATGCGCCAAATAAAGTCATACACTGTCACTTGACTGCTGAGAAATTTGTTGTATGTAATAATTGCCCCAGTACTTGTTTGTTTGGTACCCAACTCACAAGCTGAAACTTGTCAGTATCTGTTGCCTTATGACTCACTACCCTTACCAAAAAAAAAATTGTTATTCATGCAGACAGAAAATAGAAAGAACACCTAAAGTGCAGGTGCCAATGTTTGATTGGCCTCTTCTTCTAAGCAAAACTTCATGTAACTTATACTTTTCATCACTCTCCTCCCACCATCCCATGGACTCTTCTCAGTATAGGTTAAGTGAAGTTTTTATTTTATTTAAAGGGAATCTGTCAGCAGGATTATGCTATGTAATCTGAGGACAGCATGATATAAGAGTTAAAAAATAGAAGCAACTGTGCTTCTCTAATCAGTGTGCATGCTATTGTTTACTTAAACTAATGGTTTTCTTATGCTGTGATTAACATTGCAGGACTAGAAAGTCACATGCATTGCAGTCTGACACATCCCCTTCTGCGATGACACCTCACAGTGAACACACAATCTTTATTGAGAGCCTGGCATGGGTGGGGTCAGCCACCTCAACTCTACTGTGTTCCCGATAATAAATTATTTAATTGTGTAAGAATGGCCAGTAATCTATGTGCTACCTCATTGGATTAATGTTTTTTTTTGCCTATATTATGAAGTTGTCAGATGAAGTAGTGAAAACCTGCTTACGGATTACCTTTAATATATGAATTTATCAATTTAGGGTTATTTTTCATGTACTATACTATATATACTTCCTCATGTACTATATACTATGCCATAGTATATAGTACATATTTTTACATATTTCCATAATAATATGCTTTGTATTTCATCTAGGAACACACATTTATTTACATTATTCCTTTTGGGAAAATTTTGTTTAGTTCTCAATGCAATGGCCGTAAGGGCCTAGGGTACTGCGTAGCTGGGCTGGCAGTCTTTCAGGGAGGTCACGGTGGCAGTGGCCCAGCTTTGCAGCCGTGGCCGAGCAGATGAAGGGGTATTTATAGGGGAATTGTAGTTTTACCTGACGCCACCTGTGATGCCTGGTCAGGGATAATTAGCGCTGCTGTGTGAGCCCTGAAGGGTAGGTGGTGTAGCAGCTGAGATGAAACACTTCCCACAGATGAAGTGGGCCCCCAGAGATTGAAGAGGTTTATATGGAGGATGGTAGTGGGGAATGCAGGATGCAGACAGAGCAGGGCTGCAGCAGTGCTGGTTGTTGTGGTTGTAGTACAGCTGCAGGGGGGCGCAAAGGAAGCAGACAGACAGGGGGAATGCAGTTCTGCTACCTTTACTCACAGTTCACAGTGGTTCCAGCCCAGCCGGGGCACCATGCAACAGGATCCCAAACAGGAGGCAGCGAGCCTTGTTGAGGGACAGCCAGCACGTCCTCTTGGCTCTAGATCTAGCCACTGTACAGTCCCTGACAAAGGTTATGTCACTTATCCATGTTATGTAAATAAAAGCTTATAACCTGATGTTAAATTCATCCATTGGTTGTATAAATTACTCTTTTGAAAGCTGAAACCCTCCCAAATGTGGTTTAGGTTAAGAAAATTAATTGGTATCAATGCTGAAATATTGATCATTTAATGAACACAGAATGGTCAGATTTTGGCAAGACAAAAGTCTTGTCGCCTGGTCATATAATGCACCCGTCCTAGTTTACATCCTCACCTGTGCTCAATAAATGATCCGTTAATTAGTGGGTGTGTGTAAAAAGAAACCCAGCACCCCAGACCTTCACTTGAACTGCAACTTGAGCTCTGACAACATGCCAAAAATCCACCCTGCCACCAAAGCCTTGATTATCAAGAGGCTGAAGACCAGATCCACTGCAGAGGTGGCTGGCACCTTTAATGTGTCTCAGCGTCAAGTACAAAGAATTAAAAAAATATTTGAAGAGACTGTAGATGCGTTTGACAAGCCCAGGTTCATATAAATTAAAAGAAAAAGGAAGCGCACATAGAGTAGTACCGCTATCATACAGGTTCCTCAGACCCCAAATGGTTAAACTCACCTGATGTTGTTGTGAGTGTCACAACTACAATAAAAGCACACAGGAGGTCGCTACAGGCTCCCATCTGAGAACTGAAGAATCCAGATAAGAGTAAAAAGAGCTGGGATAAGATGCCGCGCTGACCACAAAGATAAACACAGAGTTAATCACACACTCTGTTTATTTTGCCTACACGTGTTTCATGGCTCATAGGCCACTTCCTCAGGGCATCAAGATCTTAAAACAATCAAGGATATATATACACACACAAGATAGTGTCATACTGTTTGTATCCCGCCCTTCCACCACAGGACTTCCTGTGAAAACGCCCACTTTTGCTAAGCAAAAACATATACATCTAAAAAACAGATTAAATCAATTAAAATACATTCAAAACATACCAGAAGTTTATAAAACATCAAATCACACATATGTAATACATTAAATTGATAATTATAAAGAATAAAACATTTTTGATGTATAAGGTTCATCCAGGATTTGAACCTACTATGTCATCAATCTAAAATAACCAATTAAAACTCAAAATCTAGGATGAACCTTATATATCAAAAATGTTTTATTCTTTATAATTATCAATTTAATGTATTACATATGGGTGATTTGATGTTTTATAAACTTCTGGTATGTTTTGAATGTATTTTAATTGATTTAATCTGTTTTTTAGATGTATATGTTTTTGCTTAGTAAAAGTGGGCGTTTTCACAGGAAGTCCTGTGGTGGAAGGGCGGGATACAAACAGTATGACACTATCTTGTGTGTGTATATATATCCTTGATTGTTGTAAGATCTTGATGCCCTGAGGAAGTGGCCTATGAGCCATGAAACACGTGTAGGCAAAATAAACAGAGTGTGTGATTAACTCTGTGTTTATCTTTGTGGTCAGCGCGGCATCTTATCCCAGCTCTTTTTACTCTTGTCTGAAGCCCAGGTTCGGCAGACCACGCAACACAACTGCTCAGGAGGAACATTTGTTGTTTAGAAAATCCAAAGCAAGCCCCTCTTCCAATGCAGCAGAGCTCCAACAGGCCTGGTCACCTCAAGTCCCTGTGTCAACTAGAACAGGTTGTAGGATTCTATCTCTAAATGGCCTCCATGGTCGAATCAGTGCCCAGAAGCCAGCACTAAACAAAAGGCAAATAAAAAACCGTGTGTCATTTGCAAAGTCCCACAGCCTGCTAAACAGATGACACTGGTAAAGTTGCAGAAGGTGGATTTCTCTGATAAATCTTCAGTAGAATTATATCACAGCTGCTGCAAATACAGCAGGAGACCTAGTGGAGCCCATATGGATTCAAATTTGGTGGTGAAAAGATCATAGTCTGGGGTTACATTCAGTATGGGGGTGTGCGAAACATTTGCAAGGTGGAAGGCAATATCAATAGCCTAAAATATCAAGAAGAATTAGCTAACTCTTAGATTCCAAATCATAAAAGGGGTCAAATTCTGCAGCAGGATGGTGATCCATCTCATCCATCCATCTCTAAAACAAAGTTCCTCCAGGCATAAAAAATCAAGGTGCTCAAGGACTGGCCAGCCCAGTCACTAGACATAAACATCATTGAGCATGTTTGGGGTAGGATGAAAGAGGATGCTTGGAAGACAAAACCAAATAATCTAGATGAACTCTGGGAGGCAAGTAAGACTGCATTCTTTGCTATTCCTGATGACTCCATTAATAAATTGCATGAATCATTGTTGAACCACATGGATATAGTCCTTCAAGCTCATGGAAGTCACACAAAATATTAAATATGACTCTAAAGGTACCTTCACACACAGCAATTTTGCTAGGCAATTTCACTGGCAATTTGTTGGTTGCAGTGAAATCATGGACACATTGTTCTATTTTGTTGCTGTGTACAAATGGAACAAAGTGTCCATGATTTCACTGCAACCAGCATATTGCCAGTGAAATTGCATAGCAAAATTGCTGTGTGTGAAGGTACCTTAACAGCACCACAACTTCATTCACCAATGTTATGCAACATATCTTTGTATTTTAAGTTAATTATGTGTTTGAATATCACATTACTTTCTGTGGGCGACAAAAATTTTGTCTTGCCAAAATCTGACCATTCTGTGTACATTAAATGATCAATATTTCAGCATTGATGTCAATTTATTTTCTTAACCTAAACCACATTTGGGAGGGTTTCAGCTTTCAATAGAGTAATTTATAAAACCAATGGATGAATTTAACGTCAAGTTATAAGCTTTTATTTACATAACATGGATAAGTGATATAACTTTTGTCAGGGAGTGTACTTGGAATTGTCCATGGATGATGGCCACTGCACATGAAGTTCTGTGACTCCCGGTTTCCTGGCTCAAACTTGCAGTGTTGTTTCCAGATTGGTGTCGGTCCCCTCTTACAACCAGTTTCCCCACCATGACTCAAAGCCATGGTGAGTTCGGGGTTCACACCTGGGTTCCATGGGTGACCTTCCCACTGGTCCCCACTCCTCCCCAGCACCAGAGTTCCCGTAGAACTCCATCTTTCTCCATCTGGTGTCTAGCTTCTTCTTCTCGAGTACAGCTTCTTCTAACTCTCACCTCCCACCCCTTTTAACCTGGTCCCTCCTCTAGCAAGTGATGGGGCCTGCTCAGATAGAGTTTCCTCCACCCTTCATCCCCCGGCCTGGAGTTAGGATGGTTGTTGGGTGCAAGGTGTGTGTGTCTCGATATTGTGTCCCCATACTACCTGGGAGTGGGATACCACACCTGTGGATTAGGTGCAGTACTCTGTGGTGACCAGACCGCGGGGGCATCACATCCACATTTTTGGTAATCACCTCCTAGAATTAATTAATTATGAGTATCAAGGTACCGCTAATATTCTATCTTAGATACTTTATATAAAAGCACAACTAATGTGATTTCGGTGGGTTAGTGTAATTTAATGAAGTTACAAGTTACCTTAAAATATGAACACAGCAGGAGTATATGTTATTTATAATTCCCAATAAATGAAATAGAGAAAGCTTTATAAACTATGTTTCTTATACTGTAGCTGTTATTTACTTCCAGGTATTTGTATTTTGCCATTGAATCTAGTTACTAGACCGATTGTAACCATTTACAGCAGTATTATTACTAGTTGAACAGTTTAAAACAGTTGTGCACCCCGAATAATTATTTTAGAAACCCTCCACCATGGTGTTAAATAAACTAAAAAGCATATGTTCGGGGCGTGGCTTAGCCGGGCATGTGAGCGGACGTGCCAGGGAGAGCTCCCGCTGAGCCTTTGTGTTTATCCTGATCGGTGCTAATAATTTTTGCACCGGAGAGACCCCACCAGTGAGGGGAGACTGCCCTGTACCCGGAACGCTTTCCCGGAGCCACCACCGAGGCCTCATGACCCGTAGACGCCAGCAAGACGCGGGAGCTGGTGGAGGGAGCGGGACACAAGATGGCGCCGCCGCGCGCATGGAGGCCGAGAAGGAGAACGCGGCCTGCCGGAGGCGCATGGCGGCGGCGGCGAAGCTGCAGCGATTCGCCCATGGTAGTGAAGCAGCTGAGGTGGGTGAGGAGGAACATGATGGCCGGGAGGAGGAGGCTGCAGCAAGGGAGGATGGGATGGAGGACAACAGCCGGGACAGGAAATCCCAGAGGAGCCCACAATGAAGGACTTATTTTCCCTAATAACGTCCATGAAGTCCACCCTGAACACTGTGGCCACTAATGTACAGGGCCTGCAAGGAGAGATTGCTGCTATTAAGGGGACATTAAAGAAGTCTGATATCAGGATGACTGAAATGGAGGGCAGAGTCAGTGGCACAGAGGACAGAGTGCAGCAGCTGCAAAGATCTGATTCCAGAAAGGATAAGCTGCTGGCTGAAACCATAGCAAAAAATGATGATCTGGAAAACAGATCTAGAAGTAACAATCTAAGGATAGTGGGGTTCCCTGAAAAGGCGGAGGGGAGGGATCCTACTGCTTTCATAGAACAATGGCTGAAAGATAAAATTGGAGAATCATCACTGACCAAGGTGTATGCTGTTGAACGGGCTCACAGGGTGCCGATGCAGCCCAGACCACCAGGATCAGAGCCACGTACTATCCTAGCCCGGATTCTAAACTATAGAGACAGAGACATTATACTGAGGAAGGCACGAGACGCAGAGGATATGTTATATAATGGGCAGGACATTGCAATTTACCCGGATTATTCACCCACAGTGCAGAAGCAGAGGAAGCAATTTACTGCAGTGAAGAAGAGATTAAGAGACATGGGTCTACAGTATGCTATGTTCTTCCCAGCCAAACTGCGGGTGGAGGCCATGGGGAAAGCGCAGTTTTTTCTTTCACCGGAAGATGCGAATAATTGGTTGGACACAAATTCTAAGCGTCTAAGAGCACACGACGGATGAGAGACATTCTATCGAGTTATGAGTCATGACTGAAGTTTTTGTTCGAGACAAGTGAGCTGGTATATCTGTTGGAGACTGCATGTGATACCTCTAAGAGATCTAAGTGTCTTGGTGGCTACATTCTATATGTGACTTTATTTCCCTTTTTATTATTATTATATTGCACCTATTTTTTCCTTTCTTTAGGTGAACTTTATACTGACCTAGGATCCGTAAGGGGATGGGCCGCCTAATATGCTTGCATATTTGGCATAGGCGTACAATGTGGCCCAAATGTTTGGTATTGTTTGTTGTTCTCTTTTTCTCCCTTTAGGTGACCTACGGGATTGTTGTTATGATGATATGCACTGTATTTTATGGATGGGGAGAAACGGGAGTCTATCTAGGGGTGATTATTGTTAATTGGGAGGGAGGATATGTTTAAAACTACCGATATTATACAATAATTATATACAAGGTTCATTAAGGCGGGAGTAAGGCGACAGGGAGAGGTACAGATGCTTCCGGCTGAGATCTGGAGACCCGCGTTACAAGGGAGTGACGCATGTTTTTGGTTACTAGGGGGTTGGCAGGGCGAAGGGGGGGGGGAATACAGGGAGTTGGAATAGGGAAGGGGCCAGGCGGTGGAGAAATTACAATAGTTTGTTGTATTGGTTTGATCTCAGACTAATTGATGGCATTCAGTAAAGTGCTTAGCTGGAATGTGAGAGGGCTATCTGACGCTACCAAGAGGGCCGCAGTGTTTCAATATATCCTGGATCAGAAGCCCGCAATTATCTGCCTATTAGAAACTCATATGGTAGAAGATAAAATAGACCTTCTGCGGAAAAGGTGGCTACAGGAATCTTATCATTCCACATATTCTACGTACTCCAGAGGAGTCTCTGTGCTGATACCTAGAACGACTAAATATGAAGAGGTGAAGACGCGCATTGATGGGGATGGGCAATATGTCATTGTGATCTGTATACTTCAAGGGTGCTTAATAGCGGTGGTGGCGTTGTATATTCCGCTGCCATATTCTAGTGGAAAGATTAAAGAGATTATGGAGTGGTTGGGACACATGGGAGATATACCGGTGCTTCTGGTGGGAGATTTGAATAATGTACAAGATGAGTATTGGGATAGATTCCGAAGTAATCAACACAGAACTAGTGGACGTAGTACACCCTTTGGGTTGCTTCTTGGAGAATTGGGACTCAGGGATGTTTGGAGGGTACGGAATCCTGAGGTGAGATGCTATTCTTGCTATTCGACTACCTATAATACTTTCTCACGCATTGACATGGCTTTAGGGAACGACCGCATGGACGAACTTGTCTTGACTGTGGAGTATCTTCCCAGGGTCCTGTCTGACCATAAACCGATATGTGTGTCCGTAAGACTGGGGGAACAGCTGAATGGGAACAGATTGCAATGGAAGCTACATCCAATATGGCTACAATCTATTGATATGGAGCAAATAGAACGACAGACTAGGGAATTATTTGAATTTAATGCTGGGTCCGCTGCGCCATCCGTAGTTTGGGATACTATGAAAGCCTACTTGAGGGGAATATTGTCTAAAGAGGTCAACCTGCATAAGTCCAAGACGAGATTAGAAGAAGAGAAAAAAGTAAAAAAGGTGAAGGAGGCGGAAGAGGCCTTACTAATGGGAGAGGACAGTAATCTTAGGCCCGGATTGCGTGAGGCTCAGGCGGATTTAGATGCATTTCTGCTTGATAAATCACTTAAGCGGAATGAGTTTAGGCGTATGGCATTTTTTGCTGAGGGAGAGGCGGTGGGTCATCTATTGTCCCTGGTGGCTTCGGCACAGAGGAAAACCCCTTTTGTCTACTCACTAACTGACTCTGATGGAGTCAAAATAACGAACTCAGCTGGCATTGGGGAAGTGTTTCGGAAATTCTATGAAGCGCTATATTCCTCTGGGGCAGAGGTTGACATGGACGGGATGGAGGACTACTTGAATGGTCTGAGCCTGCCGAGGTTATCTGAAGGAGACAGGGCTATGCTGGAGGCATCGATAACGAGCGAGGAACTTAGTGCGGCACTGTCATCCATGGCTAATGATAAGGCACCAGGGGCTGATGGGTTGCCGGCTGAACTTTATAAAAGACTTGAGGAGGTACTGTTGCCTAAGTTGCTGGAGGTACTGGAATGTTCCAGAGAGGAAGGGATATTACCAAGGTCCATGCGGGAGGCGACGATTGTGGTGTTGCCGAAGGAGGGCAAGGATCTGGGGTTGCCAGATTCTTACAGGCCGATTTCTCTGCTACCCGTTGATGTTAAAATTCTTGCAAAAGCATTAGCCAATAGATTGACGGGGGTGATAAGCTCCTTAGTACACCCGGATCAGTCTGGGTTTATGCCTAGTAGATCTACTGCAATAAACCTACGGAGACTGTTTTTGAACCTACAATTGCCAGCTGACAACACGGGTAGGAGGGTAATAGCCTCGTTGGATGCCCAGAAGGCATTTGACTGTGTGAACTGGCAATTCCTGTGGAAAGTGTTGGATGCCATGGGATTTGGCCCAGGCTTTGTATCATGGATACGATTACTATATACCCAACCAGAGGCCAGAGTAAGAGTTAATGGGGCACTTTTTGGGCCGATCATGCTACAAAGGGGCACTCGACAGGGATGCCCGCTTTCCCCACTGCTGTTTGCTCTCGTTGTGGAACCACTTGCAGAAAAATTGAGAAGGGATATGGAAGTGGTTGGCTTCCGATATGGTAGAATGGAGGAACGAATAGCAATGTATGCAGATGACATTCTATTGTTTCTGCAGGACTAGGGTGCTTCCATGACGAGAGCCATGTGGCTTATTGAACAATATGGTTATATGTCTGGGCTCAAGATCAACTGGAACAAATCTACCCTGTTTCCGGTGGATGAAGGGGTTTCGGCGGTGGCAGAAAGCGGGGGCCTCAAAGTGGTGGATAGGTTCAAATATCTGGGAATATGGGTGTCAATTCCTGTTACAAAGTATTTGGATTTAAATCTGGGTTCGGTACTAGAGGTTATTAAAGATAAGATGAAGGTGTGGAATAGGCTACACTTGTCTGTGGTGGGAAGGGTGAACTTAATAAAGATGGTGCTGATGCCTAAGTTGCTGTATGTTTTCCATAATGCCCCGATCCCTATTCCACAGTCTAAGTTTAAATATATCAATTCGTTGTTCCGTGGGTTGATTTGGGGTAAGAGGTTGGCGAGGCTGAGATTGGAACTTCTTCAGCGACCTAAAGACGAAGGCGGATTGGCCCTACCTAATCCCTATCTATACTATGTGGCGGCGCAGTCTCAACATATGAGAGGATGGACGAAAAAAGCGGCTCAGCCTTCTATTCAAAAGGTTCTGGAGGGGGTGACTAATAGGTGTCCGTTAATCTTTGGGGTGGAGGATGGGACATTTCAAACACTGGGAAAACAATGTCCGACTATTCGGCTAATACATATTATCTGGGATAAATTGAAGAAACTCCGAGGGGTGGAAGGATTGACGGACTATTCCCCGCTATGGCATAATTCCAACCTTCCGGAGATAGAAAAGCTGGGATGCCTGGGGGAGTGGAGAGACCGGGGAATAGTATTAGCAAAACAAGTCCTGGATGGACAGATGCTTAGGCCATTCTCGAGACTACGGGAAGAATTTGGGCTGAGAGAGACAGGGATATTTCAGTACTTGCAAATGAGGCACGCTGTAAGAGCACAAGCTAAACAGAGGGTACTGACGACCCAGACGGATCTTGTACTGGACTATGTGTGTGAAGGAGGCCCCACGAAAGGAGTAATTGCAACCACATATCGGGACATCATGCACACCTTTTTGCTACAACATCCGTCTAATGCTAAGCTGAGATGGGAACAAGAAGTGGGAACAATAGAAGATGATCAATGGGACTCTATTTTAGAGTGGATACCAAAACAATCAATATGTGAACCAGGCAGGCTATCTCAACTTTATTTTTTATACAGGGTGTACCGTACCCCAGAATTCTTACATAAGATACATTTAAAATCTCATGCTGAGTGTCCCAGGTGTCGAGGGGAACCGGCGGACCTACTACATATGTTGTGGTACTGCCCAAAACTGAGTGGTTATTGGATAAGGGTGTTAAACAGAGTGGAGGGTGCGTATAGCTGTGTAGTGCCTAGGGATCCGAAAGTGTGCATATTGGGATATGTGGATGAAATCTAGACAGAGGAATCTTCAAAGATAGCCATAGCCAGGCTACTTTATATAGCACGAAAGTTGGTCGCTCGACATTGGATTGATGCAGAACCACCATCGAGACAAGAATTTATGGAACGAGCAAAATATGTTTCTCTTATGGAAAGAGGGGTATACCGAAAAAGGGGTAAACTAGATTGTTATGAGAGAATCTGGTCGCCGTGGCTCTCCTACGGGATGGGATAGAGTTTCTACCTGGGGGGCAGCGTCTTCTATATAATGGGATAGAGGGGAATGAGTTGAAGTCTGTATTTGTTTCAAAGTACGTGTAACACGGTATCACCGCTTGGCTCGAAAGGGGAGGGGTGGGAGTTAGTGGGGGTGAGGGAAAGGGAGTTCACGGGTTTGTATTGTTTATGGAAAATAAAGGAGAAAATTACTGAGATAAATGTTAATGAAACTACTGTGAAAATAACATGTTGGATTCTTTATTAATAAAAATATATTTGATTTAAAAAAAAAAGCATATGTTCCTTAATGATTCTTTGGTACTCTACTTTCACGCTGTTGGGGTCTATGTTGGTCTCTGTAAATCCTGCTCCAGTAATAAGGGCATGTGATGCAGCCAATCAGAAGTTCAATAGTTCTGCACAACCAATTCTGGTCAAATGGATAGGTGGCCACTGCAGCCATTGATTGGCCATGACAATGACATGGCTGCAGCCTGTGATAAGGGGACCCAGCCAGCATTAAAATGGGAGCCATGGTTTTTAGGCTACATTAAGACTGTGCAGATGAAGTCCATGGAGCCTCGGTTAAGAGTCTACAACATGGACACCAGCCAGTTATCCCACCAGGGAAGGACCTATCCCTGGGTATTAGTAGCCCTTAAGTCACTATCCAGCCCTTGCGAGCTTGAAGATATGGCCAGGGGTTTACCATGGACTAGGTATCCAACCACAGACAGCTGTTTCGGGGTTGTTGCCCCTCATCAGTGTGGCACAGGATTCTGGCTGGGTGGGAGAAATGCTTGATAGACCGACATCACAAAGCACTGGTGCCCGCAGTGTTATCCTCCACTGGTCTCCACAAGGTCAGTGGTTGCTTTGTGATGTCGTACATTACGACTGTGCATTATTTTATCTGTTTTTGCTGGTCACTGCATAAAACGGATCACATAAATGAAATCCCAGCTAAGTCAATGGGTTTTCATTTTTTGCCATTCAGACTGCACTTTTAAAGTGATCGTTTTTTCACTTTAGGAGTGCTCCATTTTAGAAAAGAGCATGTCAATTTCTGAGCCGTTTTTCTCATAGGAGCCATTCTAAATGGAAAAGAATGCAGCACCCAAAAACGCAGCAAAAAATGGATCAAAAAAGGATCATACGTGTTTTTCTATTTTTTGGAGAACAGGTCATGTTTGTAACTAAAAAACGCTGCATATGAACATAAAAAAACAGACAGTCTGAAGGTAGCCTTATTTTCAAGCTTGTTGTATTTGTTTTACACTAACTGTAGGGTGTGAGCAATATCTCTATCTCTCACAAAGGTAATTTATACTTTGTGGAATATGGTAGTTAAACAACAAAGAAATTGCAAATTCTAGTGTAGCACCTGCTGTGGAAGATATGTATAGAGTGCCACTGATATTCATTTCTGCTGGTATTAATGACTATTTTTCTGCACTGCCTGAAACTACAATTCCCAAGGTGCCTTGCTCATCTTAGCAACTAGGGGGAGGAGAAGCACCAAGAGAAAACAGGACGGATTGGCTAAATATGCTGAAGAAGGAAAAGGGAGGGAAGAAATGGATTTTACTAAAGGGTTGGAGGGTATTTAGCCATCTTGGAGCAGTGATAAGCAGGTTCTGATAACTGAAGCTGCCACTATGTGTGATTCCTAAAGATACAGGACAAACTGTTCTGCTGTTCCCGTCCTTCCCACACAACTGGACCCTGAGGCTCCAGTCTGGAACTCTGGGAGAATAAAGAACTGCTGCTAAAAGGAGTGAGTACCTACTGTTGGGACTTGTAGTACTTTTGCTGGAGAAGAATGCTGGAGTTAGCTATAAGAGAGCCTTTCTGGGACCTGTAGTTCAACTGCTGGAGAAGTGTACGGAGGGGGGCATGGCTTGACTGCTGATGGCGCCGGCCGCTTGAGCGAGCAGCTCCCACAGACTCAGACTTCCACGTTCGCTCACCACAGCTCACACAGGCCTAAACAGCAAATTTACTCAACAGAGCACCTGGAGATCTTCTGGAATGCTGCGGGGACCCCCTGAAACAGCCGGATTCCCCAGCAAAAATGACAGACTTCTTCAGCAGGGACGGGCCGTAGAGTTCCAAGATGGCACTGGCCTCCTGCTCCTGCTCTGCATCCTCCCACTCCTCCAAAGCCACCAGATAGATGATCCATGCGGCGGAGGAGCGCATCCCTCTCACAGAGGACACGATGGAGCAACTCCTGTTCTCTCTGAGGAAAGCTCTTCATGAGGACATAAAAGGTATGCTGGGAGAGCTGAAGAAAGAGGTTAACTCGCCGGGAGACCGCACTGACCACTTAGAACATTATTATGGCGTAATATGCAACTGCACACAATGAGCTAGCTGACAGCTTTGTAGCTATGGAAGAGTGTATGACGTCCCATCAGCTTAAACTGTGGGATCTGGAGGATAGATCCCGCAGATGTAATGTGCAGGCTCAGAGGGATCCCAGAGACTGTGAAGGACTTGGACTTATCATCACAAAGACCACTTCATGCTAGCCATGAAACGGCTCCCATCCCTGCCTGAGCCTATACTAAGATTGCTGTATTTCCTGATCTATCCGTGGGCACCCTTGCCAGGAGACTGGAGTTTGCCCCTATGTGTAAAGTTTTGAGAGAGAATGATATCCCCTACAGTTGTGGTTTTCCCGTGAAGGCCTGGTTTACATATGAAGACACCCGCTATGTGTTCCACTCTCCCAAAAAACTGGACCTAGCTCTATGTGAATGGCAGCTCATAGCCTCATCTAAGAAAGACAGCACGCAGCCCAGACAGGAACCCCCAAAAAGGAAGTTGTCCCCGACTGGAGATCTTCCAGATGACTCTGTCTGATTCCCTTTCCTTATGTTGCCCACTGTTTGGCCAAGTAGGTTCGGTGGCCCCTGACTGCCGGAAGCGTCCCGCTGAACGTTTCATCTTGTTGCACTCTCCCGCAAATTGTCCCTCTTTGAGGACTGGTAGGATTTCAGTGCTGTTTGTGCCCCCTCTGCAGAGATGTCTCTGCCTCTCTGGTTTACATGCATGTTGGATAGGGATGAGCGAGTACCTTAATATTCGTGCTCGCTATACTCGCAATGAGTAGGTACCGGTACTCGCTACTCGTTGCGAGTATAGCGAGTATGAATACTTTCGCAGTGTATCTATAGATACACTGCGAAAGTAGCCTAAAAGTGAATAAAAGTTGTTAAAAAATAATAAAATTACATACTCACCTGTGCAACGCCTGCACCCGGACCGGCAGATGAGACATCCGATCGCTGAACAAGGTCCTGTCACTATCAGCCAATCAGATGGCGCTACGTCACAACTATGTCATCGCTAGCAGCCACCTGATTGGCCAGTTTGCAAGGTCCTGACAGTACATCTAGGACCTTGCAAATTGGCCAATCAGGTGGCCACTAGCGATCACGTGGTTGTGACGTAGCACTATCTGATTGGCCAGATCGCTACCGGCCATCTGATTGGCTGATAGTGACAGGTCCTTGTCCAGAGATCGGATGTCTTATTTGCCAGTCCTGATGCAGACGTTGGAAGTTGAGTATGTAATTTTATTATTTTTTAACAACGTTTAATCACTTTTAGGCTACTTTCGCAGTGTATCTATAGATACACTGCGAAAGTATTAGGACTACTCGCTACTCCCGAGTACACATAAGTACTCAGAGAGTAGCGAGTAGCCCGAATACCGCTACCATTCGGCGAATACCGAATAGTAGCAAGTATACTCACTCATCCCTAATGTTGGACTTTGTTTGTTTTTCTGTGGATTTTCCCCCTACAGGTTTCCCTCTTATACCCCTGAAGGTGCCTAAGTCTTTGTCTTTAAAGCGACGCAGTTGTTTTTTTCCCCCATGACTGTAAAAATTGTTTCTTTAAAAGTGAATGGGCTTAACTCGCCATTTAAGCGTTCTTTGATGTGGAGGGAGGCTCGAGCTTGTGGTGCAGACATATTCTGTGTACAAGAATCAGATCTACTTAAAGAGAATATTTTTTGTGTGCATCACCGTTTATTCCCAACTGCATTTTTTTCAAATAGACCCTCCAAATCAGCTGGTGTCTGTGTTTTTGTTAAAAGTTCTATTGTATTTCCCCTGAATAGAGAATATCTCAACCCAGGTGGGAGGTTCATTATTTTGACTTGCCTACTGGAAGGGACCAGATGCAATATTGTAAACCTGTATGCCCCAAACCTTTCTCCTGTGAAATTTATTAGGTCAGTCTTGAAGCAGCTGGGAGTTGGGCTGGAAGGTGGGCTCATTATCTGTAGAGACTTTAATGTTATACCCTCTTAGGATTTAAATTGTTCAACTAAGTCGGTGGGGAGGCGGAGGGACATAGGTCAGTTATGTAGAGAGAACCACCTCCATGATGTCTGGAGGTACCTGCATGCCACGTAGAGAGATTATTCTTATTATTCTAATAGACACAGGTCTTACTCCAGGATTGACTTCTTCATAGTCGACAGTACCAATTGCCTAACTGTGTGTCAGCAGAAATAGGCCCAATTTTGTGGTCTGACCACACTCCAGTGAGTCTGGAGATCTCCATGGAATGCAGGCCTCGGACTCCATGGAAGTGGAAGCTAAATCCGGGTCTCCTGGTGAATCAAGAAGTTGGTATGGAAAAGAACTTGGTAGACTGCTTCACTTTTAATGATAATAAGGAGGTCTCTGACGAGTCACTTTGGGAAGCTCATAAGGCGTACGCCAGAGGCCTACTTATCCAAAAAGTGTCCCAAATTAAAAAAGATAAAGATCGCACTAGGTCATCACTCCTGGTTTCCTTACAACAATTAGAACAAATTTATAAATCCGCTTCGTCTAGTTCCATTTCTAAAAAACTGTTCCAAGTACGTACGCATCTGTAATCATTTTTGCTAGAACAACATGAGAAAAACCTGAGGAAAGTTAAAACATCATTCTACGCAAAAGGTGATAGAGCGGGATTACTTCTTGCCAGACGGGTTAAACGGAGGGAGGCTTTAGCCTGTATTGACTCTTTGCGAGTTCATTCTGGAGCCATACTTCGTAACCCGATTTTGATTGCAGATGCCTTTGCGAAATATTATGCCAGACTGTACAATTTGAAAGATGACGGAAATACCCCTTCCCCAAATCCCGAACTTATTAAATCGTTTTTAGATTCTATTTCTTTGCCAGAGTTAACACAGGACCAACTTGACTCTCTTAATGTACCTTTTTCGGTGTCCGAAATAGCGCGAACTATAAAGTCAACTAAATTACACTCCGCCCCTGGACCCGATGGGTTCCCTACTGATTATTATAGGAAATTCTCCCACATTCTTGCCCCATATTTGCTGCGAACATTCTCCTCCTGGCAGAGCTCTGGCTCCATATCCCCCTCTGCTTTTCAGGTCACTATAGTTACCATCCCGAAACCAGGTACACCTAAAGATGACCGACGTAGCTACCGTCCAATCTCCCTCTTAAACTGTGACGTGAAAATCTTTTCTAAACTTTTAGTAGCTAGATTAAATTGCATCACTCCCTCCTTGGTCCACCCAGATCAAGTGGGATTTGTCTTGGGCAAGCAGGCTGACGACGGCACCAGGTGCATGTTAGATATTATTGGAGCGATGGAGGGGGCGGGGGTCACTGGTGCATTCCTGTCATTGGATGCAGAAAAAGCGTTCAACAGGGTGCACTGGGGATACCTCTCCTCCGTCCTGGAAGAGTTCGGGTTTACAGGCCCAATATTGCCCTGTTGTCATTGTACTCGAACCCTAATGGGCGGGTGCTCTCATCTGGCTTCCTGTCCTCTCCCTTTCAGATAACTAATGGCACACGCCAAGGATGCCCCCTCTCCCTGATTATATTTTCTTTAGTGATAGAGCCTCTCGCTGAATCCATCTAGTCTAACAAAAGTATCACTGGCTTCCATGTGGGCTTCCAACACCATCTCATTGGGTTATACACAGATGACATTGTACTTACCTGCACAAATTTACCGTGTTTCCCCGAAAGTAAGACCCTGTCTTATATTTTTTTGGGGGCCAAAAGTGGCCCCCTGTCTTACTTTCGGGGGGGGTCTTATATTGGCAGCCCCAGCCACTCCAGCCTCCCATCCACACACACCCACCCATACACTTACAAACACATACACACACACGCACACACTTACAAACATACACACACATACACACACGCACACACTGACAAACACACACACATACACACACACTTACAAATATACACACACACATACACTTACAAACAAACATACACTTACACACAAACATACACTTACAAACACACACATACACATACACTTACACACAAACATACACTTACAAACACACACATACACATACACACTGCTTCTTACCAGCTCCCCTGGCCTTCAGTGTGGCTCCTTGCTGTCCCCCAGAGGGTCCAGGCTCCTCCAGTGTCCTTGCAGCTGCAGCCGCGCTGGTGCAGATAGGGTTACTCACAGCCTAACATGCTGTGTGCCCTTGCTGAATTCTGCCCAGCCTGACATCACAACAGCCCGGCTCGATCTCTGATTGGCTCCCAGGAACCAGTGGGCGCGGCTAGATGACGAGCCCACGACGCGCCCACTGCTTCCTAGGAGCCAATCAGAGCTGGAGCCGGGCTGCTGTGACTTAAGGCTGGGCACACAGCATGTTCGGCTGTGATTAACCCTATCTGCACCAGCGCGGCTGCAGCTGCAAGGACACTGGAGGAGCCTGGACACACAGGGGGACAGGTACTGGCCTTATATTCCCCAGCGCCCCCTGGCGGCCTTACTTTCGGGGGGGGGCCTTATATTAACAGACCCCCCCGTTCCCCCTACCCTGCCTTACTTCCGGGGGGGTCTTAGTTTCGGGTAAACACGGTAGATAATTCACTGAAAGAGATCATGTCTGTCCTTTATAAGTTCTCACTGGTCTCTATGTACAAATTAAATGCAAGAAAATCCCTAATTTTGTCCATTGCGGTCCCAGTGATAGATCAAGAACAGTTGGAAAGGGAGTTCCCCTTTACCTGGAGACCTGAGGGGATTCCCTATTTGGGAATAACCCTATCCAGTAAACACCGTTTAGTCACTACCAACTTAGAGAACTTGTATTCGGTGCTTTCTTCTGAAATCTTAAAACACCCTCTCTCAAACATGTCTTGGATAGCTCGAATCCATGCTTTTAAGATGTTCATACTCCCTAAAATTTTATATCTGTTTAGAGCTCTCCCAGTCTCCATTCTGCCTAAATTCCTTTCCAAACTTGAAACATTGACCAATAGGTACATATAGGCAAACAAGAAATCGAGGGTCACAGGTAGAATCATGTTCGTTCCTTTTTTGGAGGGAGGTATGGGAATTCCTAATATTGCCAGTTATTACAAAGCAGCAATATTGGCGGCAGCTAAAAAGTGGTGGTCCCCTGCCTGAGACTCTCGGCTGGATGCAGATAGAATAAAGCTTCCTTAGTGGACATTTTCTACGCTGCCTCTTAGAGGCGGAATCAATTAGACCCACAGGTTTTTCTCCGTCCCTCCTACCTATGCAGGCCACTTCGGAACTGTGGCGTGGAAGGACAAAAACCTGGATATTGCTTCTAGCCGAGCTGATCATTGTGAGGGCACTCACCTTCCACATTCCCTACCTAAATCTCCTCCCTTGGTTGGAGGCTGGAATCCTGGTGCTGGAGGATCTGATCTGGGAAGGAACATTTCCCCCTTTACCTCTATTTGCTCTGAAATTCCTGGAATAGAGAAAACTGCTTTGGTAATCCATGATTACGACTTTGTAATCGAAACACTTGGGATTTCCTCTCCTTCCCCACTTGGGTACCCACTACCCACATTATGTCTTTTTAACTGAAGAAAATAAAAAGCAGTGGTTTTACAAATTCAATCATTTTCTGTTTTCGCTGGAGACTCTTGCCATTATTGTTGGACTTCTAGCTGCCAGGACCAGGGCAGCTCCAGGTGAAGGTGTGGATCTTGTATACTTGGGACATCTAAAGGTGAGCTAAACTTTTTTTTCAATGTATAGTAAGCGAGCCAACATCTGTGGCAACTCCAATTTCGGACTGTGTTATTTGAAAGACTGCAGTAATTTTTAGGTTAATTGTCGTTAGTTAGCAGTGTGTGTTGTAAGTTAAAAGGGAAGCATTACCCCTAACATTCAGGTCTATTGCAAAGCGCTTCATGTACTTGTGTAGAATACTGCATAACATTACCTGTTCACTGTTACTTGCTATTCTTCCTGCAATTGCCACTTCTCATCCTCTGTCAAATAAACCTGTTAAGACTTCTAATTTCATCTCTTGTTAGTGTGTACGGAGCATGGAAAGGGGTTTCCAGAGTTGACCCCTAGCAGAAGACAAATACCTTACTGCATTCTCCTAGAGCTCCTAGCAGGATTTGGGTGGAGGCACTGTGCCATATCAAGGTGAAAACTACTGAACACCCTGCCCACGGCAGCGGATTAAAGGGGTGTTACACTAGAAAGACATGTCCTTTGCCTTGTTAAAACAGTTAAATGGGTTGAAAACAATTGGGAAAAATGATTTTTAGAGTTTCCCAAAAGAAACTTTCCCAAATGTTTTCAGTAGCATATTGTCCTGTGACAACAAGACTTGCCAATGACAATGGTAGCTTATGTCTACTGAGCAATCTTACAGGGTGGGTTGACAACGTGGTCTGACTGTAACCAGAGCAGAAAACCATGAAATGATGCAATGTCTTGGCTCCAAATGCTGACAATATTTGACACAGGTCTTGACATAGGTCAAGAGGTGGACTGAAAGATATGCTAATGGCACTATGGAACCTTACCTCATGATGATTTTCCAACTTAGGCTGGTTTCACACTACGAATTTTTTATTTCCGATGCTGTCCGATAAAAATTGGACAGCATTGGACCGATTTTGGCCCCATGGATCCCTATGGGCATGAGACCGAATCGCATGTTCACTAAATGGCATCCGATTTGGTCCGATCTGATTTTCTCCGAATTTTTTATCGGTGCAAAAATCGGAACATGCTCCGATTTTGGCACGAAAATAAAATCGGACAAAATAGGATCGGGCCAAATCGGATGCCATTTAGTGCACATCCGATTCGGTCCGATGTTTTTAACATGGGGCCCTATGGAGCAGGGTCCGAGGAAACATCTGATGTGTCCTTGGACCCGATTTTACTGTACTGAGCATGCTCAGTTCAGTAAAACTGCTCCTAACTGGGAAAACAGGGGTTAAAAAAAACAAAACAATGTATGCTCACCTGTCCCCGAGGCCCCCGCCGTCTCCCGCACGGTCCCGCAGGCTCCCTGTGTCTCCAGAGGTCTTTTTCTTCTAAACAGGACCTGCCGTGATGTCACAATCACATGACCGTCTTTTACGATGGTGTAACTGACGGTCACGTGACTGTGACTTCACGGCAGGTCCTGTTCAGAAGAAGAAGACCTCTGGAGATACAGGGAGGACACTGGGAGCCTGCGGGACCGTGCGGGAGACGGGGGCCTCGGGGACAGGTGAGCATACATTGTTTTTTTTTTTTTAAAACAGCCCGGAGGGAGCGATTTTATGCCGGAATCGGATGCCTATTTGGCATCCGATTCCAGGCATCAGAAGGGAGCCGAATCTGTCCGAAAATCGGACAGCATTGGCTCCCTTAAAAATCGTAGTGTGTGAAGGTAACCTTACTTTGTATTTTTTCTGAGTACAGTAAATCTCTGTTTTGCAGTAAATCTCTGCAAGCAACTAACTGACTGGCAGCAGTTTAGTGGTCCCAGTTGCTTTGTGTAATCAAACCTTTCAAATGGCTGTTACAAATTATTATAAAGGAAGAATAGATTAAAAAGAGACTACGGGAAGATGATGAAGTCATTGGTACAATGTACAATGTGTCAAATGTTAATTATTTAAATCTTGAATTTTTGGGGGAATCTATAGATTCACTATTGGAATTTTTCAAAATGTCTATTGAATCAACCTGATTTCAGGTTATGATCCTGAAAAATGGTGTTTCATAACTGCATTATTTTTCCACTTGAAGATCTTAAATTCTCTACAGTCTCTCGCACCTCATTGTTAAATCCTGAATCTACTCTTCACACATTCCTCTGCATTGTGTGTTAGTCAGTGTGACATCTATCATAATCATTTTCTTAATTAATCAGACATCTGATATTCAGTCAACATTAAGGAAACCCAATGCTCAACAACATGGAGATAACACCGGGCTGCTACATGTACCCAGTATATTTTACAAAGTGTAACAGACAATTGTTTTGATACTGCGCAGATTAGTTCTTCATTGCATACTAACAACGTGCTAATTGCTTCTTTTGACCAACGGCCCATTTTAGGAGGCTCATGCACAAATGTGCTTTCTACTCTAGATTACAAAACTAACACTGCATTATTTCACGCCGCAGCTTGCAAATTCTTGTAGGGCAGTATGTATTAGCATTAATTAGAAATGCAAAAGCAAAATAAAGACTAAACTGGAATGCAAGTGACATGTAGGGAACAGACTGTGTTAATTATCTAAACTACAGATATTTCCTTGCGTGTACAAAAGATCTGAAATGTAAATTGATACATAAGAAGTATTTGTTTTTTTTTAATGTAGAGGCTAGATATAGGGAAAACCCTGCTGGAGTACAATCTGCTAGCGGTATACCAGCAATGGGTGGCAATACATGATGTGGAAGTTCATTGGAAAATTGGAACCCTTATGAATGATACATAGAATACAAAAGTAAGATAATTAAAGGGGAAAGTCAGGGATACTAATATTTTAAAATCTATAAAACAATACTTGGGTTCTGTTCAGTGCTAAAATACACAAGGATGTTAGATACCAAATAGTGTATAGACACAACCACAGACTGGTTTACCAGGTATCTAAAGCTTTTATAACAATGGAAGGTTTTTCTGAATGGTTCTCATACATTGGCACTGCTGTCTTTTAAAGTAGTTGAAAAAGGAGACCATCAGGCTTCCTTTGTTTTAGCCTCTGGAGAATTGCTAGGGAGTGTTATATGCATTATATTCATATTCTACCTTTAATTGCATGTGCAGTGGTATAGCTGGAGACCATGCTGTTCACATATGTCTTCCATATACGATACACATTTTAGAATATATTACCAGTGGTTGCAGTATCCTCCTACTAAATGTATGATTAAAAAAACTCAATTGTATTATTCCTATTTATGGAACAACTCACTCTGTCATTTCTTAGGACAAATCTTTCAACTTGAACTGTAATATAGGTTTGCAATGTTTAGAGATAGCTGCAACCAAATATTGAACATCCCAGGCCACTCATTGATCTTAGAAGATGAAGATGAGTAGCTGTGGAACATTGTCTGATGCAAGGCAGAAGTAGGATGGAAGCACATTACGTAGACGCACACGATATTCAACCATCATATATATAGGTCAGCAGAGATCATCACTGAGTAAGTCGTCTACTCAATTAAATTAAACTTGACATAAGTGTGACTTTGTTGGTTACATATATGGTTTCTAATGGGAGCTAGTGTAGATTTTATTTTGTAGGCTACTTCATAATATGTGGGCTGAATGGCACGTATTTAAGGTGCACGATTCTGACTTAAGCCCACTATGGAAACACAAGAAAAAAAGGATGATACATAATTAGTGATGGGCGAATCCTAAATTACTTGGAATCGCTTGACTCTAGCGAGTCCGAGCCTGGGCCTCGCTACTCGTTGCGAGTCTAGCGAGTCCAATGTTAATGAATAGGAAAGCGAGTAATAGCGAGTAGTGTGCGATTTACAAATCACAGATGTGTCTCGGAAGCTTCAGCCTGCCATTGATTTGCATTGGACTCGTTTACTTTTCAAGTAATCGCTGGGAAACTCGCACAGATAAGAGTCCTGTCTGCTCTATGTGCTGGCTGCCGCAGCTCCAGGGTCCTAGAACCCGCCTGCTGCCTGATGTAGCAGAGCTGAGATTGTTCTCAGTCTGCTCATTCCTGTGCATAGACATCTATATCTATGCACAGGGGATGTAGCAGAGAAGACATCGCGTTTTGGACTGCGTCGGACGGAAGAGGATTTTTTTAATTAAAGATGGAGTCCCTAATGGCTTTTTTTTTTATTTCTAATAAAAATTTTTCTCTGTGTTGTGTTTTTTTTAAAACAATTTAATAGAAATTCATGGCGGTCATGTCTAATATTGGCGTGACCGCCATAAATTTCGGGCTTAGGGCCAGCTGATAATACAAAGCTGGCCCTAACCTCTTTATTACCCAGCGTGCCACCGCCACCAGGGCCGCTGGAAGAGCGGGGTTCAGCGCCAGAGGATGGCACTTCAATGAATGCGCCATCTTCTGGGGCGGCTGCAGGCTGCAATTTGCAGCGGGGGGTGCCCAGAAAGCTTGGGCATCCCTGCGCTGCGGATTCCAGCCCCCAGCTGCTTAGCTGTACCTGGCTAGACATAGAAATTGCGCGGAGCCCCACGCATTTTTTTTTAATTATTTCATGAAATTCATGAAATAATAAAAAAAAAGGGCTCCCCTATATTCTTGTGTCTGGCCAGGTACAAATAGGCACCTGGAGGTTGGAGGCAGCCCGTCGCTGCCTGCTGGATCCGGCTGGTTCCAGAAATACGGCGAAGCCCATGTAATTTTTTTTCTGAAAAATCAATAAAACAATCCTAAAAAAGGTACTGCATCTTTATTAACCCCTCGCCCATGGTCCAGGGGTTAATAAAGATGCAGTCCCTTTTATTTACATTGTTTTATGGATTTGTCAGAAAAAAATTTCACGTGGGCTTCGCCGTATTTCTGGAACCAGCCGGATCCAGCAGGCAGCGACGGGCTGCCCCCAACCCCCAGGTGCCTATTTGTACCTGGCCGGACACAAGAATATAGGGGAGCCCTTTTTTTTAATTATTTCATGAATTTCATGAAATAATAAAAAAAAAATGCGTGGGGCTCCATGCAATTTCTATGTCTAGCCAGGTACAGCTAAGCAACTGGGGGCTGGAATCCGCAGCGCAGGGATGCCCAAGCTTTCTGGGCACCCCCCGCTGCAAATTGCAGCCCGCAGCCGCCCCAGAAGATGGCGCGTGCATTGAAGCGCCATCCTCTGGCGCTGAACCCGGCTCTTCCAGCGGCCCTGGTGGCGGTGGCACGCTGGGTAATAAATGGGTTAATACTAGCTTTGTTATACAAGCTGGTATTAAGCCCGAGATTCTTAATGTCAGGCCACGTTTGACCCAGCCACTAAGAATCTCCAATAAAGGGTTAAAAAAACACAACACAGAGAAAATTTTTTATTTGAAATAAAAAAAAAAGCCATTAGAGACTCCATCTTTAATTAAAAAAATCCTCGTCTGTCCGACGTAGTCCAAAACGTGATGTCCTCTTTGCTACTTCTAATAAAAAAAATTTCTGTGTTGTGTTTTTTTTAAAACAATTTAATAGAAATTCATGGCGGTCATGTCTAATATTGGCGTGACCGCCATAAATTTCGGGCTGAGGGCCAGCTGATAATACAAAGCTGGCCCTAACCTCTTTATTACCCAGCGTGCCACCGCCACCAGGGCCGCTGGAAGAGCGGGGTTCAGCGCCAGAGGATGGCGCTTCAATGAACGCGCCATCTTCTGGGGCGGCTGCGCTGCGGATTCCAGCCCCCAGCTGCCTAGCTGTACCTGGCTAGACATAGAAATTGCGTGGAGCCCCACGCATTTTTTTTTTATTATTTCATGAAATTCATGAAATAATTAAAAAAAAGGGCTCCCCTATATTCTTGTGTCCGGCCAGGTACAAATAGGCACCTGGGGGTTGGGGGCAGCCCGTCGTTGCCTGCTGGATCCGGCTGGTTCCAGAAATACGGCGAAGCCCGCGTGAAATTTTTTTTCTGACAAATCCATAAAACAATGTAAATAAAAGGGACTGCATCTTTCTTAACCCCTGGACCATGGGCGAGGGGTTAATAAAGATGCAGTCCCTTTTTTAGGATTGTTTTATTGATTTTTCAGAAAAAAAATTACATGGGCTTCGCCGTATTTCTGGAACCAGCCGGATCCAGCAGGCAGCGACGGGCTGCCCCCAACCTCCAGGTGCCTATTTGTACCTGGCCAGACACAAGAATATAGGGGAGCCCTTTTTTTTTATTATTTCATGAATTTCATGAAATAATTAAAAAAAAAATGCGTGGGGCTCCGTGCAATTTCTATGTCTAGCCAGGTACAGCTAAGCAGCTGGGGGCTGGAATCCGCAGCGGGGGATGCCCAAGCTTTCTGGGCACCCCCCGCTGCAAATTGCAGCCTGCAGCCGCCCCAGAAGATGGCGCGTTCATTGAAGCGCCATCCTCTGGCGCTGAACCCCGCTCTTCCAGCGGCCCTAGTGGCGGTGGCACGCTGGGTAATAAAGAGGTTAGGGCCAGCTTTGTATTATCAGCTGGCCCTAAGCCCGAAATTTATGGCGGTCACGCCAATATTAGACATGACCGCCATGAATTTCTATTAAATTGTTTTAAAAAAAAACACAACACAGAGAAAAATTTTTATTAGAAATAAAAAAAAGCCATTAGGGACTCCATCTTTAATTAAAAAAATCCTCTTCCGTCCGACGCAGTCCAAAACGCGATGTCCTCTCTGCTACATCCCCTGTGCATAGATATAGATGTCTATGCACAGGGAATGAGCAGACTGAGAACAATCTCAGCACTGCTACATCATCTCTGTGAGCAGGCGGGCTCTAGGACCCTGGAGCTGCGGCAACCTGAACAGAGAAGACAGCTGGACTCGGCTCGCAAAGTAACAGCAGTTACTTTGCGAGTTTCCCTGCTATCACTGGCACAGTAGCCGAGTCTAATGCAAGACACTGGCAATCCTAGTTTTGTCAGCGTTTGCCATTGATTTGCATTGGACTCGTGCGAGTAAATGCTGGGAAACTCGCAGAGTACCGAGTCCTGCGAGTCCCTTACTACTCGCCGGTAGTACGAGTCCTAGCGAGTAGATTCGCCCATCCCTATACATAATATATACCCTTATATATAATTAAAAAAACGTAACAGCAGAAAAATACTAATAGATGTGAGTGCAAAGCCCTTCTACCATAAATCCGTAGGCTTAATAATAAAAGTAAAAAAAGGATGGCAGCACACCAGTGTAAAAGCAAAAATATGGACTTATTTATTCCCGCAGGACCACAACATTTTGATTATTCTCTAGCATTTCTCAAGAATGAGAAAAGATAGGGAATAGCTGAAATGTATCGGTCCTGGGGGAATAAGTACGTCAATTTTTTTTGCTTTTAGAATTATATGTACATATCTTATATATAAAACCCGAAGGCCACTTCCGGGCAATGCAGCCAACTTCCGTGATGGCCTGTGCCCTGTGTAAAACACCGGAACCGGAAGCAGCAGACCCACGAGCGGTGAGCGGGTAGCGCTCACCGCGAGCCGCTGTCAAAACGGCACAGCGGCTCGCGGTGGGCGCTAAAGCGCCACCACTCGCCGCTATCCCGCCACCGGCCCCGCACTGAGCCCCGTGTGCGCCCATCCACATCCGGGAACCGCCCCGGCCCGGCCCACACTCCGGTGTCTGGCCTCCCCCGGCACCGCCCACAGCCCTGCAGCTCACCGCCCACTCTCCTCCATCAGGGACCGCCATCCCGCCACCGCCCCGCACACTGCCCGGTGTGGGCCTGGCCCACACTCCGGTGTGCGGCCTCCGCCAGCACCGCTCCCAGTCCTGCCGCTCACCGCACACACCCGCTCACTCTCCTCCATCAGGAAGCTGGCCCCTCTGGAACCGCCGCCACCACTGCTGCTGACCGCCGACAGCCCAGTAAGTGTTCTGCCCCCCAGCGTCCGCTCTCCTGTGCCCCCCAGCCTCCCCTCTGCTCTGCCCCCAGCCTCCGCTCTCCTCTGCCCCCTAGCCTCCGCTCTCCTCTGCCCCCCAGCCTCCCCTCTTCCCCCCAGCCTCCCCTCTGCTCTGCCCCCAGCCTCCACTCTCCTCTGCCCCCCAGCCTCCGCTCTCCCCTGCCCCCCAGCCTCCGCTCTCCCCTGCCCCCAGCCTCCGCTCTCCCCTGCCCCCCAGCCTCTGCTCTCCTCTGCCCCCCAGCCTCCGCTCTCCTCTGCCCCCCAGCCTCCCCTCTGCCCCCCAGCCTCCCCTCTGCTCTGCCCTCCAGCCTCCGCTCTCCTCTGCCCCCCAGCCTCCGCTCTCCCCTGCCCCCCCAGCCTCCGCTCTCCCCTGCCCCCTGCCTCCACTCTCCCCTGCCCCCAGCCTACGCTCTCCCCTGCCCCCCAGCCTCCGCTCTCCCCTGCCCCCCAGCCTCCGCTCTCCTCTGTCCCCAGCCTCCGCTCTCCTCTGCCCCCGAGCCTCCGCTCTCCTCTGCCCCCCCAGCCTCCGCTCTCCTCTGCCCCCCAGCCTCCGCTCTCCTCTGCCCCCTGCCTCCGCTCTCCCCTGCCCTCCAGCCTCCCCTCCGCTCTCCACTGAGCCATCGCGCAGTGCTGGCCACTGAGCCACCGCGCAGTGCTGGCCACTGAGCCACCGCGCAGTGCTAACCACTGAGCCACCGCGCAGTGCTAACCACTGAGCCACCGCGCAGTGCTAACCACTGAGCCACCGCGCAGTGCTAACCACTGAGCCACCGCGCAGTGCTAACCACTGAGCCGCTGTATACTGTGCTAGCCACAGAGCCGCTGTATACTGTGCTAGCCACAGAGCCGCTGTATACTCTGATAGCCACAGAGCTGCTGTATACTGTGCTCGCCACAGAGCCGCTGTATACTCTGCTACCCACAGAGCCGCTCTATACTGTGCTACCCACAGAGCCGCTGTATACTGTGCTACCCACAAAGCCACTGTATACTGTGCTACCCACAGAGCCGCCTGTATACACACAATTCTTTTCACCGCACTACCGTATCTATTAGTAAATAAACTATATATGGATTGTAGACTACCTGATTCTTTAGAATCGGGCTCCCATCTAGTAGTATATATTTGTCCAAGAATTAAATGTGAAATACACCTATTGATACATATAAACCATAGAAATATGGAGTACAAAGGACTCACTATGGAATAAAAGCAGATTTGATCTTTATTTATTAATTTAAGCAAGCATATAAGGCATATGTAATAAAAAAGAGGATATAATTTGAAAAGAGCAAAAAAGGATCCCTTATAATACATATATGTCTATAAATAGTGAATTTGTAGATGCCATATCATAAATAGAGATGAGCAAGTAGCGAAATATTTGTTATCTCTATACTTGTAATGAGTACTTTGTAATACTCGCGTATTCGTCCAAATAGGGAGTTCAATGTTAGTCAATTAGTGATAGGCTCCGCCCACACACAGCCGGCCAAAACAGGAGCAATTCCAGGACAGGGCGGGAGGGTGGGTTTTTTTTGAGTTTTCTGTGCTTACAACACCTTGCTGTTCCCCCAGAGAGAACTTAACATGCAATCTGCTCTCACTGGGGTGCCAACTCCCTTTGTGTTTACTGAAGGGAGCTGCCAATTTGTGTCAGATCGCTCAAGATCGACACATCACTCACGAGCACCAGCGTTACTCGCAAATAACAAGTAATGTAGTAATGAGTATTGAGTATATTTGCTCATCAGTAATCTTAAACCAAAAAGAAATGGATAGGCCAAATATATCAACAACAAAGATCCAAATTAAAGTGACAAGTGTGTGATAAAATGATCTTGACAGGGATAGGTGAATTCAACCATCAGCCACTATCACAGTATCATACGAGTAGATCTTATCTATTGACTGGGCAAAGGAAATATTTATGTCCAACACTACAATGTATGTGGATATCCCTGTAAGGCTGGTTTCACATTGCGATTTTGGAGCATCAGTGGCTGTCCGTTGTAAAACGGACAGCCACGGATCCGATTTGGCCCCTATGTTATCCTATGGGGATGGGATCGGATTTGGCCTAATTACCATCCGATTTTGTGGGATCCGATTTGTGTCCGATTTTTTGCTGTACCCAAAATCGGATACTGCTCCGATTTTGGACACAGAAAAAAATAGAATACAAATCAGATCTGACAAAATTGGATTGCAATTAGGCCAAATCCGATCCAATCCTCGGCCTTTAACATGGGGGCCAATGGTGCACGGGTCCGAGAAAAGACAGGATCGTTTCTCTGACCCGATTTTAGTGTACTGAGCATGCTCAGTACACTAAAACTGCTCCTAGCCATCTACTTTCACTTCCGCAATGTATATATATACATTGCGGAAGCGAAGTTTAGTAAAAGAAATGACTAAAAATAAAAAAAAAATCTCTATGCTCACCTGTCCGGGATCCACCGATGGCTCCAGCAAGCTGCGGTGTGACTACAGGACCTGTCGTGCCGTCACATCCCGATCAGCTGATCGGGTCACATGACCGGTTACCGCAGCAACTGCGGTCATGTGACCCAATGAGGCTGCCGGGTTGTGACGTCACGGCAGGTCCTGTAGTCACACCGCAGCTTGCTGGAGCCATTGGTGGATCCCGGACAGGAATAAATACGCAATGTGAACCCAGCTTAAGCCCACATAAAAGTTGGATCCTCTCATCATGTCCTATCTCTCCTCTCTAGCGCAAGAATAATATAATATAATATAATAATATATATATATTTATTTATATAGCACTATTAATTCCATAGCACTTTACATACATGAGAAATGCTGTCTCTCTTGGAGCTCACAATCTAAACATCCTATCAGTATGTCTTTACAATGTGGGAGGAAACTGGAATGCCCGGAGGAAACCCACGCACACACGGGGAGATCATACAAACTCCTTGCAGATGTTGTTGTTAGTGTCCTTGGTGGGAATTGAACCCAGGACCTCAAGACCCCAGTCATCATAACTACAGGAATACATCACTGGAACCACCAGCAGTATAGAAAAACATCACCAGAACTACTATCAGTGAAAGAATACATCATCAGAACTACCATCAGAACAGAAATACTTAACCAGAACAAACATCAGTGCAGGAATTCATCACCAGAAGCACCATCGAAGCATAATTACAGTACGAAGCCTCCTTCACTAATCAACTGTAATGTCAGCACAGCTCAATACACAATTGTATTGCATGAACCTACAATTCTCAGTATGTCCTTAACAATAGTAAGCATAGTGAAAGTTGTTGTTCCCAGCCATAATTGGACTGCAGACCATAGAGGAACCACAGTACTGATGAGGCATTTTCGGTATCACAAACAAACATTTATATCCAGGTAATTTATAGGTGACATCTTCTCTGTTTGGAGTTGTTCTTCTTTTCTTCTGCAAGTGGTCCAGATGCCATATTGACTTTACTTTGGTCTTCTGTAGCACAATAATGCTCCTGACTAAAAGTATCTGCCCTATGCTGTGCCCCTGAAAAATTAATTGCTCTCTGCACAGAACATCACCTCCTATGGTACAAGTTTACACCTTGCCACAAATTCTACTCCAGTTCGGGCTAGAGATGAGCGAACCTTTTAAAAATTGGGTTCCGTTTGGTTTTCCATACGGGCATATCTTTGCCGAACAGTTAATCAATGGGAGGCAAATTCAAGCACCTAGAAAACACCTTAAAAGGGTCAAAAAAGCTCCCAAACAGTTCAAATTAATAATGGATACCAGGAAATGTGCCATCTATCCCCAAGATTTAAAATTGTCATCTCTGTACATGGATACATAGGACAAGGCCTGGCCCAGATGTCACCAAACTGGCATTAATTAACCCAGAATAAAAACTGTATAACGGTGCAGCCTGCATGGATGGCACAGGGTCTAGAAGAGGGCCTGGCTAGCATTTGACAGATAAACATTGATCAGGAACAGGAAGATGAGGGACATGTGTAGGCCTATTTGGCAGAGGGCCCTCATACCTCAGTTTTATTAATTTTTTTTTTCTCAGTGATGTAGTATTTAGATAGGTACTTGGAATCGTGAGGACCCAAGATGACTCGGTTGCAAGCTTCCATATTTTGACCAAAATACAAACTAATACCTCACATTGTTCATGCATATTTTATAAAATTTTTTGCAGAGTGCAGTGGAGCTTTCAGAGGTGGGTTGGTAAACTGGTGAGTCTGTCATGTAAGATGTACTCATATAGTGTAAACTAGCCCACCAAACTGGGCGTCACTAATAGGCTATTGTTCAGACACGGTGCATATATTCATGCAGTTTTAACTAGCCCACCGCAAGTGGTGTAACTTATAGGTTCCTGTTCAGATACTCGGTGTATCTAACTTATCAATATGACAGATTCCCTTTTGCAGCAACATTAGCATGTATTTTGCAAGCAGCTGCTCCTGTTAATTAAAAGGCTGTGAGTGGCTTGTCCATCTGCATACTGCCCCCTTCTCCATCTTGGGAAGTTCTCTACTCCCAGCTTGTGCATAGTATTAGGTGGCCTAAGGTGAGTTTTATTTAATTTTTTTTCTTTTCCTCAGTGGTGTAATACCCTCATACCTCATACAACCGCTCCAATAAATTTTATGCACTCCCATCCTCAGGTGGCACAAGTATAAGTTTAACAGAATACTACTGGAAGAAATACTGAGCTAGGTCAGTCACATGTATAGGCCTATTGGGCAGGGGGCCCTCATAAGTAATGCAACCACTCCAGTAAATTTTAAGGTCTGCCACCCTCAGGTGGCACAAATATTAGTTTCACTGAATTAGTCGGGTAGGTAAGTCACATGTATATGTCTATTGTGCAGTGGGCCCTCATAAGTAAGAAGTAATAAGTAAGTAAGCCAGCAACTCCATAAGATACAAAACAGAAAAAAAACTGCACAGCACTCACAGACAAAATGTGAACTGGTGCCAGCAGGGACAGCATTTGTACATCATTGGTAGTAGCTGAGTGCTGCAGAGTACTTTTTTCTAGTTATTTGACCCAGTGTCCCTGCTGGCACCAGTTCACATTTTGTCTGTGAGTGCTGTGCAGTTTTTTTTCTATTTTGTATCTTATGGAGTTGCTGGCTCCATGCTGCAATTTGCACCCTCATCTTGCGTCTTCCTGTTTCCTGTGCTCGTCGCGGGCAATGACGTCATTGCCCGCGACGAGCACAGAAACAGGAAGAAGACGCAAGATGGAGGATCGCGGTCGGCAGCTGCGAGTGGGCGCGGACAGCGGGCGCGGACAGCGGCACTGTGATAAGTATAGTTTCCTTTACAGGTAACCGGAGAGACGCTGGGGGGGCCCTGCATTACTGGGGATGCGGGGGCTGCTGTATACCGATGTATACATCAGTATGTACCGATGTATACATCGGTATACAGCACTGACTCGCGTATAAGCCGAGGGGGGTACTTTTCAGCCCAATTTTTGGGCTGAAAAACTCGGCTTATACGAGAGTATATACGGTATGTATGTATACTGTATATATATAAATATACCTACATATTATATACTCTACTGTTCAAAACTTTGGGGTCGCCCAGACAATTTTGTGTTTTCCATGAAAACTCATACTCTTATTTATCAAATGAGTTGCAAAATGAATAGACAATATAGTCCAGACATTGACAAGGATAGAAATAATGATTTTTATTTGAAATAATAATTTTCTTCTTCAAACTTTGCTTTCATCCAAGAATGCTCCCTTTAGCAATTACAGCATGGCACGGCATTGCAAAATGGAGTGATAGCATTCCTTATTCAAAATCACTTTTACCTTGTACAAATCTCCCACTTTACCAGCACCAAAGCAACCCCAGAACATCACATTACCTCCACCATGCTTGACAGACGGCGTCAGTCACTCTTCCAGCATCTTTTCAGTTATTTTGTGTCTCACAAATGTATTGTGTGTGATCCAAACACCTCCAACTTTGATTCGTTTAACCATAAAACTCTGTTCCAATCTTCCTCTGTCCAATGTCTGTGTTATTTTGCCCATATTAATCTTTTCCTTTTATTAGCCAGTCTCAGATATGGCTTTTACTTTGCCACTCTTCCCTGAAGGCCAGCAACCCGGAGTCGCCTCTTCACTGTAGACTTTGACACTGGCGTTTTGCGGGTACTTATTAATGAAGCTGCCAGTTGAGGAGTTGTGAGGCATCAATTTCTCAAACTAGAGACTCTAATGCACTTATCTTGATGCTCAGTTGTGCAGCGGGGCTTCTTGCTTCTCTTTGTACTCTGATTAGAGCCTGTTTGTGCTCTCCTCTGAAGGGAGTAGTACACACCGTTGTAGGAAATATTCAGTTTATTGGCAACTTCTCGCATGGAATAGCCTATATTTCTAAGAACAAGAATAGACTGTCGACTTCCACATGAAAGTTCTTTTTTTCTGGCCATTTTGAGTGTTAGTTCAAAAAAATGTAATGGTCCAGATTCTCAACTAGCTCAAAGGAAGGTTAATTTTATAACTCCTCTAATCAGCCAACCCGTTTTCAGCGCTCCTAACATACTTGTACCAATGGTTTTCTAAACATCCATTAGCCTTCTTACCATTAAGGCACTGGTTGTTGAAAATGGGTCTCTATACACCTTTGCAGATATTGCATTAAAAAGCAGACGTTTGCAGCTAGAATAGTCAGTTACCACATTAACAATGTATAAAGTGAATTTCTGATTAATTTAATGTTAGCTTCATTGAAAGAAAAAAAAAAAAAATGGTATTTTCTTTCAAAAATCTGACCCCAAACTTTTGAATGGCAATGTATATACTGTTGTGCTCCAAAGTTTACATACTGCGGCATATATTTTTTTTTTTTGGCTTTTTTTCAGAGAATATGAGTGATAACACAAAAACTTATTTTCCACACATGGTTAGTGGTTGGGTGAAGCAACTTGTTTTCAAACTGCTGTGTTTTCGCTTTTGAAATAATAATGACAACCAAAACCATCCAAATGACCCTAATCAAAAGTTCACATATCCCAGTTCTTAATACCATGTATTGCTCCCTCTAACATTAATGACAGCTTGAAGTCCTTTGTGGTAGTTGTGGATGAGGCACTTTATTTTCTCAGATGGTAAAGCTGCCCGTTCTTCTTAGCAAAAGCCTCCAGTTCCTGTAAATTCTTGGGCTTTCTTGCATGAACTGCACCCTTCAGTTCTCCCCAGAGTGACTCAATGATATTGAGGTAAGAGGACTGAGATGGCCACTCCAGAACCTTCACTTTATTTTGCTTTAGTCTATAATAGGTCAACTTGACCTTGTGTTTTGGATCGGTGTCATGTTGACACGTCCAAGCACGTCCTCTGCGCAGCTTCTGGGCCCATGAGTGCAAATTTGCCTCCAGTATTTGCTGAAAATGTACTGCGTTCCCACATAGGAATACCCACATAGTTCTCTATATACAGTAAGAGACTTCACATAGTCTGCTATATACAGGATAGGACCCAACATAGCTTCACTATATACAGTATGAGCTCTTGCATAGACTCCCTATATATAGTATGAGTTCTCATAAAACCCCTTATATACAATATGAGCCATCACATAGCCCCCTATATATATTATGAGCCCCAACAAAACACTGTATGTACAGTTTGACCTCATATATATATATATATATATATATGCATATATATAAAAACGCTGATAGGGTCTTATCCAAGTGGGAGGGGATAACAAGGAGTTGTGTACCCGAAGTAGTTGTGATTAGTCCCAGCTACTATAGAGGGCATTTAGTGATAACAACTGCTGCAGTTCCCTAGACTAATATCAGAAAAGAGGAGGGGTCATAGCATTTTCCTTGATATATATGACTCCAATGTTACATGTCGTCATCAAGAGCCTGTAGAGTTTGGAAGAAAGAGTGGAAGTCAGGTCAGAATTCAGGTCACTTTATGTACTCTTAGACACATTTTATCTTTTTAGTCTTTGGTATCATTGCTTTATCCCATGCTTAATGTTGCACACCTCATTGGATTTTCATAGGACATGTTAAAGCACAATGTTTTCTACTGGATTATCATTTAATTCAGCTTCCTATAACCTACATGCTCATATTAATTGTTTAGAAGGATTGATCCTACTGACAGATTCCCTTTAAATATAAAAAAAATAATAAAACCGCAGCACTCCATGTCACACAAAAGAGAACTTTGTATCATAGTGGGAATGCACCTCTACCACATGATAAACACATGGCATACAATTGTGGATCCAATAACCTGCTCCCCTGACAGTTCCGCATATGAAATGTGGCTCAATGTGAACAAGACTTAGTCCAAATTACCTAAAAAAGTAAGATTGACAATGATATGTTCCATAGTGTATAGTAGATAAACACCAATACTCACCTTTTGCAAGACAATATAGTGAAGGAAAAAGGGAAACTGTATGTCACCTAGTGTAAAAACTGCTCTGCACACTTAAGTACAGGGCACTTCAATGTAAGACCCTGCAGTGTACACATAACATAATGTGATTACATTACTGCCATAAAATCAACAAACTTCAAAACAGCACTTCATGTCGCACACTGTGAACAGAACTCTATTCACATATAAAGTATCATGGTGGAAATACACCTCTACCACATGATAAATATGTGGCAATGAAATGAAGGCCAACTGACCTACTCCAATGAAAGGTGTCATGTAAAAAGTCACAATTAATGTGAACACAATTCTGTTCATATTACATTAAAAGGCATGATAGATCATAATATGTTCCATATTGTATGTATTATAAGTAACCACAAATAAACTCATCTTTCTCAAGACAGCATAGGTGGGAAACATGGGAAATGTATTGTATATTGCATATTATTAACTAGCTGTGAGCCCGATGCAAATGCATCGGGATTCTAGAACGTGCATTAATTTGATTATAGTAGTTATAGCTGTTAGCCTGATGCAAATGCATCGGGTATCTAAAATATGTTTATTGTTTTTTTAAAGATTTTTAAATAATAATCGCATCATCAATAGCAATAATATAAGCCATAGCATTATTATTAGCAGTAATAGCAGTATTAATAGCATTATTAGCAGTATTATGAGCATTAATAACAGTATTAATAGCATTAATAGCATTATTATTAGCATTAATAGCATTATTAATAGCATTATTAGCATTAATAATAGCATTAATAACATTATTAATAGCATTAATAGCATTATATTAGCATTAATAGCATTAATAATAGCATTATTAGCATTAATAATAGCATTAATAACATTATTAATAGCATTAATAGCATTATTATTAGCATTAATAGCATTATTAATAGCATTAATAGGATAAATATTAGCATTAATAGCATTAATAGCCTAATTAATAGCATTAATAGCATTATTAATAGCATTAATAGCATTATTATTAGCATTAATAGCATTAATAATGGCATTATTAGCATTAATAATAGCATTAATAACATTATTAATAGCATTAATAGCATTATTATTAGCATTAATAGCATTAATAATGCCATTAATAGGATAAATATTAGCATTAATAGCATTAATAGCATTATTAATAGCATTAATAGCATTATTATTAGCATTAATAGCATTAGTAGGATAAATATTAGCATTAATAGCATAATTAATAGCATTAATAGCATTATTAATAGCATTAATAACATTATTATTAGCATTAATAGCATTAATAATAGCATTCATAACATTATTAATAGCATTAATAGCATTATTATTAGCATGAATAGCATTAATAGCATTATTATTAGCATTAATAGCATTAATAATACCATGAATAGGATAAATATTAGCATTAATAGCATTAATAGCATAATTAATAGCATTAATAGCATTATTATTAGCATGAATAGCATTAATAGCATTATTATTAGCATTAATAGCATTAATAATACCATGAATAGGATAAATATTAGCATTAATAGCATTAATAGCATAATTAATAGCATTAATAGAATTATTAATAGCATTATTAATAGCATTAATAGCATTATTATTAGCATTAATAGCATTAATAGGAGAAATATTAGCATTAATAGCATAATTAATAGCATTAATAGCATTATTAATAGCATTAATAACATTATTAATAGCATTAATAGCATTATTATTAGCATTAATAGCATTAATAGCATTATTATTAGCATTAATAGCATTAATAATACCATGAATAGGATAAATATTCGCATTAATAGCAATAATAGCATAATTAATAGCATTAATAGCATTATTAATAGCATTAATAGCATTAATAGGATAAATATTAGCATTAATAGCAGAATTAATAGCATTAATAGCATTATTAATAGCATTAATAGCATTATTATTAGCATTAATAGCATTAATAATAGCATTATTAGCATTAATAATAGCATTAATAACATTATTAATAGCATTAATAGCATTATTATTAGCATTAATAGAATTAATAGCATTATTATTAGCATTAATAGCATTAATAATACCATGAATAGGATAAATATTAGCATTAATAGCATTAATAGCATAATTAATAGCATTAATAGCATTATTAATAGCATTAATAGCATTATTATTAGCATTAATAGCATTAATAGGATAAATATTAGCATTTAATAGCATTATTAATAGTATTAATAGCATTATTAGGATAAATATTAGCATTAATAGCAGAATTAATAGCATTAATAGCATTATTAATAGCATTAATAGCATTATTATTAGCATTAATAGCATTATTAATAGCATTATTAGCATTAATAATAGCATTAATAACATTATTAATAGCATTAATAGCATTATTATTAGCATTAATAGCATTAATAATAGCATTAATAACATTATTAATAGCATTAATAGCATTATTATTAGCGTTAATAGAATTAATAGCATTATTATTAGCATTAATAGCATTAATAGGATAAATATTAGCATTAATAGCATTATTAATAGTATTAATAGCATTAATAGGATAAATATTAGCATTAATAGCAGAATTAATAGCATTAATAGCATTATTAATAGCATTAATAGCATTATTATTAGCATTAATAGCATTATTAATAGCATTATTAGCATTAATAATAGCATTAATAACATTATTAATAGCATTAATAGCATTATTATTAGCATTAATAGCATTAATAATAGCATTATTAGCATTAATAATAGCATTAATAACATTATTATTAGCATTAATAGCATAATTATTAGCATTAATAGCATTATTTTTAGCAGTAATATTATTATTATTAGCATTATGTTTGTAATTATTTTTTTTTATTTAATTATTTATTATTTTTTATTTATTTTTTTATTATATTTTAATTTATTTTTTTATTATTAAATTTATTATTTAGGCTGAGACCCAGTTCTCTTTCAGGTCCGCTGAAAGGGCTAATATAATTAGCATATATTTAATTTTTTTAGTATTATTTTTATTGAATTATTTATTATTTTTAATTTATTTTTTTTATTATTTTTTTATTATTTTTTTATTATTTTAAATTATTTTTAAATTATTTTTTATATTATTTAATTTATTTATTTTTTTAAGTGAGAGTGAGACAGAGTTCTCATTCAGGTCCGCATTTTTTTTTTTTTTTTTATTATTATTTTTATTTAATTATTTAATATTTTTTAATTATTTTTTTATTATTTTTAAATTATTTTTAAATTATTTTTTATATTATTTAATTTATTTATTTTTGTAAGTGAGAGTGAGACAGAGTTCTCATTCAAGTCCGCATTTTTTTTTATTTTTTATTATTATTTTTATTTAATTATTTAATATTTTTTAATTATTTTTTAATTATTTTTAAATTATTTTTAAATTATTTTTTATATTATTTAATTTATTTATTTTTTTAAGTGAGAGTGAGACAGAGTTCTCATTCAGGTCCGCATTTTTTTTTTTTTTTTATTATTATTTTTATTTAATTATTTAATATTTTTTAATTATTATTTTTTATTATTTTTAAATTATTTTTAAATTATTTTTTATATTATTTAATTTATTTATTTTTTTAAGTGAGAGTGAGACAGAGTTCTCATTCAGGTCCGCCTTTTTGGTTTTTTTTTATTATTATTTTTATTTAATTATTTAATATTTTTTAATTATTTTTTTATTATTTTTAAATTATTTTTAAATTATTTTTTTTATTATTTAATTTATTTATTTTTTTAATTCAGAGTGAGACAGAGTTCTCATTCAGGTCCGCCTTTTTTTTTCCCCATTGACATACATTACCGGTGTGTTGGCGATTTTATGGCCGCCCACCTGGTTCTATTTGTCGGCCCTAAAATCGCGGACACACCGCTAATGCATGTCTATGGGGCCGTCAACTCAAATTCTGATTGGTCGGCGTTCAATCCGAAATCGGGCTGACTGCCCATAGAGATGCATTAGCGGTGTGTCCGCGATTTTAGGGCCGACAAATAGAACCAGGTGGGCGACCATAAAATCGCCGACACACCGGTAATGTATGTCAATGGGGAAAAAAAAGGCGGACCGGAATGAGAACTGCGTCTCAGTTTTGAGGGGCTCTTCTGATTGGCTGAGGGGAGTATACAGCGACCAATCAGAAGAGGGCCTCAGATCTCATTGAGGTAGAATGGGGGATCTTTCGTCCATTCTATCTTAATGAGAAGGAAGAGGACGTCGGAGCTGGAAGTTGGCGAAAAGAAGACAGAAGATCCCCGGGGCCGGACGAAGAGGCGGAGATGGCGGAAAGAAGAGAGAAGACCCCCGGGGCCGGAGGAAGAGGACGCCTGGCCGGACGGAGGAGTTGAGGATCGGACGGACGATCAGATGACTTGAAGGGATGTAAGTGATCGACGGGGGCGTTAGGTTAGGGGACAGCGGGGGCTTCGGGTGTAGGGCCTTAGGTGACAGCGGCGTTAGGTTAGGGGACGGCGGGGGCTTAGGGGATAGGCGGCGGGGCTTAGGGGGTATCGGCGGGGGCCTAGGATGCTACGGGGGTAGGGGCTTAGGGGCTGCTGCGGGGCTTAGGGGGTAGGGGCTTAGCTTCGGGTGTAGGGCCTTAGGTGACAGCGGCGTTAGGTTAGGGGACGGCGGGGGCTTAGGGGATAGGCGGCGGGGCTTAGGGGGTATCGGCGGGGGCCTAGGATGCTACGGGGCTTAGGGGGTAGGGGCTTAGGGGCTGCTGCGGGGCTTAGGGGGTAGGGGCGGCGGTGGCTTAGGGGGTATCGGCGAGGGGTTAGGATGCTGCGGGTCGGGGTTAGGTGGTCGGGGCTTAGCGGGTGGCGACTTAGGGGTAGGGGCGGTGCACTGAGGGCGGCGGTGGCTTAGGGGGTAGACGGCGGGGCTTAGGGGGTATCGGCGGGGGTTAGGATGCTGCGGGTCGGGGGTTAGGTGGTCGGGGCTTAACGGGTGGCGACTTAGGGGTAGGGGCGGTGCACTGAGAGCGGCGGTGGCTTAGGGGGTAGACGGCGGGGCTTAGGGGGTATCGGCGGGGGGTTAGGATGCTGCGGGTCGGGGGTTAGGTGGTCGGGGCTTAGCGGGTGGCGACTTAGGGGTAGGGGCGGCGCAGGTGGTCGGGGCTTAGCGGGTGGCGACTTAGGGGTAGGGGCGGTGCACTGAGGGCGGCGGTGGCTTAGGGGTTAGGTGGTCGGGGCTTAGCGGGTGGCGACTTAGGGGTAGGGGCGGCGCACTGAGGGGGTGGCTAAGAGGTTGGGGCTGTAGTGTACACCGCTATGGTATACTACAGTGCCGTGCCATGGCCATACGCATGGGACTGTAGTATACCATAGCGGTGTACACTACAGCGCCAGGCGGCGGGGCTTAGGGGGTATCGGCGGGGGGTTAGGATGCTGCGGGTCGGGGGTTAGGTGGTCGGGGCTTAGCGGGTGGCGACTTAGGGGTAGGGGCGGCGCACTGAGGGGGTGGCTAAGAGCATGGGGCTGTAGTGTACACCGCTATGGTATACTACAGTCCCATGGCCATACGCCTGTCAGGTGTAAAGCGTATGGCCATGGGACTGTAGTATACCATAGCGGTGTACACTACAGCGCCATACTCTTAGCCAGCCCCTGTGGCTTTGTTAGCGAAGCAGTTGTGGCCAAATCATTCAGTTTGGCCTAAAAAGGCTGTCTTTGGCCTTCAACCAGTGATTGCAATATTCTTCAGTTTACCATAAAAAGGATGTGTTTGGTCTCTAACCAGTGATCGGCAAATCTTTTGGTGATTGCCAAATCCCCAATTTGTACTAAAAAGACACTAAAAAGTGTTTTGCCTCAAACAAGTGTTTTCTTATTCTCTGTCCAAAAAAAATTGAGTGGGAATTCCCAAAGTCATGGTGGGAAGGGGAAGGAGAAAAAGGTTGTTAGAAAGGGGAGTAGGCATGGTGCTGGAGGTGTATGTGGGGTAGATTCTACTGCTAATGTTACTGAAAGCTGTACTTACAAAACATTGACTCTTCATATCCCAAGCGAAGTGTTAACTTCTGTTACTGGACAGCCTACTCCAGTCTCTTTGTTTGCCAGCAGCAGAGTGATACAAGCTGTGGATGAGGCCCAAGTAATTTTTTTGCTACAGTTCATGCCAAGTGCTGCATCAAGTGGCCTGTCCTCCTGATTCTCCACCTCAACATCACAAACAGTACAGCCCTCAGATGTGGCACCCCAATTAGCCATGTGTAACCCCTTTTAACAACTCTCCAACTGAACAACTAATTGTGGGGAAACACAGATGGGCAATTCTGCAGAGATGTTAACACATTCTATTTCATGGGCATCAGAGGTCTCCTTCAAAGATTCACATACTCCAGAGAAGGAAATCACCTGCAGCGATGCCCAAAATCTTTTGTAGTTGAATCTGTGGATGGACGAAGTAAAGACCTAGCCGAATCCAGACCCTCGTCACCAGACATTAACTCCCAGAGGTAGATGTGTTGATGATGATAAGACTCAAATACTTGAGGTGCACATTTATCCTATGCTCTCTACTGATGACTTATGTCTTGATTTCCATGTAAAACCAATAAAACAACAGTCAGACAAAACCCCCAACAGAATCACTCACTATAATGAGGGAGATGGAGTCACTTTTGACTCCGGCCTGGTCTCTGTTCCTATTGTGTCCCATCATTTTCATTGCACAAGTGTGGATGACCACAGTTCTGTGCATGCCTGTAAAGATTTATACCTCCAGAACAGATGATAAACGTAGTCCAAAATGTCTCCATCTGCTTCATTGTAGTGAATGGTTCCATTGGGGGTTTCATCTAAATCGCATTTTTGTGGAATTGACACGTAAATCCCAACATAAGTCTCAATGTAGAACACAAAAATATGATTCCAACCTTATACTACAGTAGTCAAAAATATGTCTGTACCCAAAAATGTTAACAATAAAAACCTAAGTTTATATGTACAAAACCAACCCTCACTCAGCTCCGTCATCTGTCAATGGAAATTTGGGGGGTTTACTTGTTATTGATGGAACAAAGACTTTGTAAAAGTGGCATGGCTCCCACCTCCAATTAAATCTACGCTTCTAAATATAAATGCCCACTCCTTCTGCGCCCCTCTGTGCCTATGTGGTGCCTTTATGGCAAGGCGCCACAGCGAGGTTCTGCACCCCAAACAGAAGGTGTAGTGCCTCCGTAGCCGTGGATGTGGAGGACCCTACAGAGTCTGCACCCAACACCCATACAGTAGGCCACCTTAGTACAGGGGACCATATATTCAGTAGGTCCCAGGGGGTGGAACCTAGAGAGCGGGAGACAGGAAGTGACAGTAGTGTCAGGCAGATGGTGTAAGACAGCAAGGAAAACTGACGCAGGGGACCCTGCAGCTGTGACAGGAGGGCACCTCTTAGGAGAGGGGTGACCCAGACATAGACAAGGGCCACTCCAGCATTTGTTAAAGCCAGCTGGAAACCCAGTCACCATCGGCATACTGGAGCCGAGGCGGTGAATCAAAGGTCTATCCCTAACTGCACAAAGAGTCTTAGATGAGAGACCCCCTTCTTTATTTAACCTACGCGTTTCAATGCTTCTCCCAGCATCGTCATCAGATGCCCTGATGACGATGCTGGGAGAAGCATTGAAACGCGTAGGCTAAATAAAGAAGGGGGGTCTCTCATCTAAGACTCTTTGAGTGATCATTTCAAAGCAGCGCGGACTGTGATCACCATCCCTGGATCCAGACTTTCTTACACGTGTTACGTGGAGGTGGAAGTCCTGCAGCAGCTTTTTTTACTACATGCGATCTAAACTAGTTGTGGGTGCACACAACTAGAAAAGGTGAGTGCACCATCATTTGTGACCTATGTGTAAAATCCGTGCCATATTTATAGGGCAATATTGCGCCTCGTGTTGTCTCCTTTATCTTTATTATATATCCCTAACTGCAGACCGGCAGGCTGTGGGCCCGACATAAGAATTCCAACATCAGTCCAGCAGCTGGGTAGACAACACCGACAATTTAAGAGACTTTATGTAACAGACCCCGATGAATAGAGACTTGACTCAAGAGGGAGAGCACAGAGAAAGAGGAACAGGACCAGGAACGCCATACTAAGGGCAACATTGCCAGACTCTGGAAAATCCTCCAAAATCTGCGGCTACAACTCCCGTTCAAGCAGACTGTACCGTGTACCTTTTTCCACCTGGTGCAAGTAAAGAACTGTTTGAGCTGATCTGGCATCTGGTCTCCTTCCATCTGCCACCTGCAAGGCTTCTACAGTATCATCAAGGTGAGGAATACTACTCCCCTCATCCACCCTGCTGCCCTGAGGTAAAGCTCCGCCTGTGGGGAGCTGTAGTACCAAAGCTGTATACCCATCACCTCAGCGGCGTCCGCAGCGCTGGTAACCTTATTACCAGGTACCACAGGTGGCATCACGTTACAAATCCCCCCATCATTATCACCCCCCCACCCCAGCCACTGAGGGTCCAGGGCACAGAACCGGGAACCAACCAGCCGTGATCCCCACCGAAGTGAACCCCTGTCCGCTATCCGAGTACCCCCTACCATGTCGACTGACTCACCTAAACCACAGTATTCAGTTCCATGTTTGGCACCATTTTAGTATGGAGAGCCCAATTATTTAACAATTTATGAATGCATGTCTCCAGAAACACAAACTGGGCACAATGTATGGGACCTAAACTACAGTAGCATGCTGAATATGCAATTCTCCAGAAAAAAAAGAGTGGTGTGAATATTAAAAAATAGTCACTGCTACAATTGATGAATTTGTTGAGAATTGCAATTTCTATAATGGGGTGACTTTTGGTTTTTTTTCCTTCTATTCTGGCAGCTTAGGGCTTTGTAAATGACACCTGAAAAATATTCTAGCAAAATGTGTGCTCCAAAAGCCAAGGAGCCTTCCGTCCTACATTGCCCTGTTATGTGGCCAAACAGTAGTTTCTGATGACATATAGGGCATCAACACATTCAGGTGAAACTGTGCAATAAATTGTGGGGTTCGGTTCCCCTTTTAACCCTTGTGTAAGTGACAAATTTGCAGCTAATAAAAAAATTACATAGTTTTCTCAACAGCATATAGCAACAGTTTCAAGGAAATAAATTTTTTTAAATAAATATTTACCTGTCCTATATGGTTATACAAAACTAATAAATAATTATTATACCAAAGTGCCAAGTGTGTTGCAAAATGTGGTGAATCACTAGGTAATTTACTTGTCAACAAGTTTCTTTTTTACTACCACAAGTAATATCTGCAATGAAGCATGGTGGTCCCTGAAAGGACTTTTTTAATTTGGCGGCTCACGTTATATTGTGTGCTACAACATTTTAAAGACTACACATTATTTTTTAACAGATGACACAAAAGAATATGTGATAAAAAGTTTTATCAACTGTGAATCACACCACATCATATACATGGCTCACTGCACCTGTTGTAACCTCAGTTACCTGGGATGCACATCTAGAAAATGAAAAGTCAGGGTTGCCAAATGCATAGTGACAATTGAGAATGAAATATCTATTGCTTCAGATAAGAGCAGACATTTTGTTGAAACACATAAGCTCAATAAGAGGGGATAACTGGGAAAAGAGAATGTGAAATAGAGAAACATTTTGGATCTTAGATACCCTACTAGTCTAAATTGCAAAAGTCATCTTATGTACATATATTGAGATAGCTCCAGACAAGTTTCCACAGACGGATCTTTTATTTTTTGGCTCCCCTTGTGTTATTTCGTGGTATGTAAGCCAGCTGTCAGTTTATCTACTTTGCCCATAAAATTGTAAGCTTTCAGCCCATATTAAGGCCTTACACAATATAGACTCAGCAATAGATGTGCCTTGTCGCTGGCTTCTGGGTTCTCATACACTGGCTACTGTATGTGCTAAGTATCTTTAGTTTTTTATTTTCAATAGTAGTAATGCAGGTCAGTAATTCCCTTATTTAGTGTTTGCATACTTTAGTACTACAGAGTGCAGCTGTCTACTTTTTAATTTATTGTATTTACGGTTTGCATCTCTTCAAAATTTATCTGTTGGGATGTGGAGATCAGTATTTTTATTTCACATTGTAGTTTATCTGCTTTGAACACATGATATAAATGTTATTGTATCCAATTTTCTATGGAATGTTGTGAGCTGAGTTCTGTCCACATTACTTGGCACAGACTACATTTTTTCATATGGCACCATCCAATACAAACTGTTACATAATATACATGCTATGTGTACAATGTAGAGCCATATTATGCAGAGCCATTCCATGAAGTACTTTGCATTTGAGTAGACAGCACCATATTCATATTATGCAATATACAATACATTTCCCATGTTTCCCGCCTATGCTGTCTTGAGAAAGATGAGCTTATTTGTGGTTACCCACAATACATACAATATGGAACATATTATGATCTATCATGCCTTTTAATGTAATATGAAGAGAATTGTGTTCACATTAATTGTGACTTTTTACATGACACCTTTCATTGGAGTAGGTCAGTTGGCCTTCATTTCTTTGCCACATATTTATCATGTGGTAGAGGTGTATTTCCACCATGATACTTTATATGTGAATAGAGTTCTGTTCACAGTGTACGACATGAAGTGCTGTTTTGATTTTTGTTAATTTTATGCCAGTAATACAATCACATTATATTATGTGTACACTGCAGGGTCTTACATTGAAGTGCCCTGTACTTAAGTGTCCAGAGCAGTTTTTACACTAGGCGACATACATTTTCTCTTTTTCCTTCACTATATTGTCTTGCAAAAGGTGAGTATTGGTGTTTATCTACTATATACACTATGGAACATATCATTGTCAATCTTACTTTTTTATGTAATTTGGACTAAGTCTTATGCACATTGAGCCACATTTCATATGCGGAACTGTCATTGGAGCAGGTTATTGGATCCACAATTGTATGTCATGTGTCAAGGAAAATGCTATGACCCCTCCTCTTTTCTGATATTAGTCTAGGGAACTGCAACAGTTCTTATTACGAAATGCCCTCTATAGTAGCTGGGACTAATCACAACTACTTCGGGTGCGCAACTTCTTGTTATCCCATCCCACTTGGATAAGACCCTATCAGTGTTTTTTGTCTTTCCAGCATTTAATCTGATATCACACTGGTAAACATAGCCAGGTTATAAGGAGGGAAATCTGGACTGCGGCCCAGGGCCCAAGGCTGCGGGGGGAGCCAATGACTAGGTTGTCCTCATTATCATGTTTTGTGTGCAGCTACTGGCAAGACATGCTCACCTTACTCCTGTTCCCCCAGAAAACATCTTAGGTCATGGAGCTCTCCCGTGATTTGCGGCATGATATCACCATGCCAGCATTTAGGCACCAGCAGCAACAGGAAGTGGAGCCCCGAGGATCAGAGTAGAGCACTGTTGGAATGGAAGCAAGGTGAGTAAGTGTTGTAAGCCTGTATATAGGAGGCTATGTTAGGGCTCATCCTGTATGTAGCAGACTATATATGGGGTCAAACTGTACATACAGTGTTTTGTTGTGGCTCATAATATATATAGGGGGCTATGTGATAGCTTATATTGTATAAAGGGGCTGTGTGAGAACTCATACTATATATAGGGAATCTATGCAAGGGCTCATACTGTATATAGTGAAGCTATGTTAGGCCCTATCCTGTATATAGCAGACTATGTGAAGTCTCATACTGTATATAGAGAACTATGTGGGTATTCCTATGTGGGAATGCAGTACATTTTCAGCAAATACTGGAGGCAAATTTGCACTCATGGGCCCAGAAGCTGCGCATGGGACGTGCTTGGACGTGTCAACATGACACTGATCCAAAACACAAGGTCAAGTTGACCTATTATTTGCTACAGCAGAATAAAATGAAGGTTCTGGAGTGACCATCTCAGTCTCCTGACCTCAATATCATTGAGTCACTCTGGGGAGAACTGAAGGGTGCAGTTCATGAAAGAAAGCCCAAGAATTTACAGGACCTGGATGCTTTTTGCCTAGAAGAATGGGCAGCTTTACCATCTGAGAAAATAAAGTGCCTCACTCATAACTACCACAAAAGACTTCAAGCTGTCATTGATGTTAGAGGGAGCAATACGTGGTATTAAGAACTGGGGTATGTGAACTTTTGATTAGGGTCATTTGGATGGTTTTGGTTGTCATTTCTATTTCAAAAGAGAAAACACAGTAGTTTGAAAACAAGTGGCTTCACCCAACCACTAACCATGTGTGGAATATAAGTTTTTGTGCTATCACTCATATTCCCTGAAAAAAGGGCAAAAAAAAAATATGCCGCAGTAAACTTTGGAGCAAAATAGTATATCCACTGCCATTCAAAAGTTTGGGGTCAGTTAGAAATTTACTTATTTTTGAAAGAAAATACCTTTTTTTTTATTTACAAATAAGCTAATATTAAATTAATCAGAAATTCACTCTATACATTGTTAATGTGGTAACTGACTATTCTAGCTGCAAATGTCTAGTTTTTAATGCAATATCTGAAAAGGTGTAAAGAGGGCCATTTCCAACTACCAATGTTTTAATGATACATTGTGTTTGCTGTGTAAGATGGCTAATGGATGTTTAGAAAACCTTTGTACAAGTATTTCAGCACAGCTGAAAATGGTTTGGCTGATTAGAGAAGCTATAAAATTAACCTTCCTTTGAGCTAGTTGAGAATCTGGACCACTACATTTTTTTTTACTATGAAACTCTCAAAAAATCTAAAAATCGCCAGAAAGAGAGAACTTTCATGTGAAACTTGACAGTCTATTCTTGTTCTTAGAAATGAAGGCTATTCCATGCGAGAAATTGCCAAGAAATGCTAGGGTCACACTTGGAAGTGTAATTGCGGTTACCGCATCCAGATCCTGATGCAGTAAGCGCATTGCCTTCAGACACATTTTGTTAACAAAATGTGTCCGGCAAACTGCAATGCGGTAACCAGATTGCTCAGGATGTGTAATCCGGAGCAATCCGGTTGCCGTATGCTTTGTTCATCCCTGCTGCCGTAGGGATGCACAAAAGGTTAATGTTAATAATAGATGTGGGCAACATGTCTCTAGGAGGTGCCCACCCTCCCTAGAGACATGCTGTCCACTCAAGTGGCCATGTGAGGGGTTAATCTTGGCATTTATAGTATTGCTGGCTATTGTCGGCATTTACTATTTTATGACTGAACCCGGCGGCTCCTCAATGCAGAGGAGATACTGTACGTAATGTATGCACTGTATGAGCCGCTAGCCTTGGTCCTGAAAGAATTAACATTAGGTCTATGGGCAGCGCATCGCCATAGACCTAATGTTAATGCTTTCAGGACAAAGGCTAGCGGCTCATACAGTACGTACATTACATACTGTATGTACTACACAGTGAGGAGCCGCCGGGTTCATTCATAAAACTGAAAATGCTGACAATAGCTGGCAATACTATAAATGCCCAGATTAACCCCTCACATGGCCACCTGAGTGGACAGCATGTCTCTAGGGAGGGTGGGCACCCCTAGAGACATGTTGCTCACATCTATTGATAACATTAACCCTTTGTTCATCCCTGCGGCAGCAAGAATGAACAAAGCATACGGCTGCCGCAAGCATTCACATGTGCCTTGCGGCAGCCGCATGGGCTCCCATGGGAGCCCATTATAGGTCTCCTGCTGCGGTTTGCAAACCGCTGCGAAAACTGCAGCCTGCATGATGTTCACCGCAGGCTGCAATTCCGCAAACGGTAACCGGATTGCATGTAGTGCAATCTGGTTACTATAATGGGCTCCTATGGGCTGTAGTTTCTGATCCGGTTTTGAGCACTTTTACTGCTCAAAACCGGATAAGGATGCGCAGTGCCCTGCCGCAAGTGTGACCCTAGCCAAACTGAATAGTTCCTACAACTGGTGTGTACTACTCCCTTCATAGGAGAGCACAAACAGGCTCTAATCAGAGTAGAAAGAGAAGTGAGAGGCCCCGCTGCACAACTGAGCAACAAGACAAGTGCATTAGAGTCTCTAGTTTGAGAAATTGATGCATCACAGGTCCTCAACTAGCAGCTTCATTAAATAGTACCCGCAAAATGCCAGTGTCAAAGTCTACAGTGAAGAGGCGACTCCGGGATGCTGGCCTTCAGGACAGAGTGGCAAAGAAAAAGCCATATCTGAGACTGGCTATTAAAAGGAAAAGATTAATATGGGCAAAATAACACAGACATTGGACGGAGGAAGATTGGAACAGAGTTTTACGGACAGACGAATCAAAGTTTGAGGTGTTTGGATCACACAGAAGAACATTTGTAAGACGCAGAACAACTGAAAAGATGCTGGAAGAGTGCCTGAGGCCATCTGTCAAGCATGGTGGAGGTAATGTGATGGTCTGGAGTTGCTTTGGTGCTGGTAAAGTGGGAGATTTGTACAAGGTAAGGGATTTTGAATAAGGAATGCTATCACTCCATTTTGCAACACCATGCCATGTTGTAATTGCTAAAGGGAGCATTCTTTGACAAAAGCAAAGTTTGAAGAAGAAAATTATTGTTTCAAATAAAAATCATTATTTCTAACCTTGTTCTAATTATCTCCTCTCATTGTCTCATTGAGCTTTGCACTTTTTAATTCCAAAATAATAAAAAAAAAGTAACTCTTGAGCTAGGGTCACACATAGCAATCCATTTTTGTGTTTTTCATGACCAATCTGTTTTTCCTAGGCTGCATTTTGTGCCTCCTGTGTCCCTGGACGTTTTTTGGACTTAGTAATTTTTTCTTAAAAACGCATGTGCGTTAACGCATGGTAACTATATGTACCATGCGTTAATACATGCGTTTCCCATAGGGCCCCATGTTAAAAAAAAGCATGCGGTTTTAAACTCCACCTTAAAACATTCCTACCAACGTTTTTGGGTTAAAAAGGCTCCTAGCAACATTTTTCGGTGCAGTAAAAAACGGATAGGGTATTTATTACATATAATCCGTTTCTGCATCAGTTTTTGGACGTAGGCTGGCTTCACACCATGGTGTGATTCGGTCCGGGGCTGTCCGGGATTACCCTGACAGCCCCGGACCGGATCAGCACACAGAACCGGAGGGACAAATGTGCCCTCCGGCCTGTGTGCAGCCGAATGCTGCTAATTGCAGCCGCAGCTGCTGATTTTTCAAGGACGCGGCTAGCATGGAGCTAGCCACGGTCCTGAAACAACAGCGGAGTGCAGCCGCCAGTGTCCGGTTCCCGGATCCTCCCGGTCCGGTGCGATCCGGCCCCATAGGCTCCCATGTTAGGGACCGCCGGATTGCCCCGGCTCCGGGAGAATCCGGCCGAATCCGGGATCCGGCAAATTGGGGAGATTTTTCTCCCCGGACAAAAAAAATGATGCAAGCATCATTTTTGTTTCCGGAGAGAATAATAATCCATATTCTCCCGGATTGTCCCGGAGTGATGAAACCGGATGGCAGAGAGCTGCCATCCGGCTCCATCTGGCCCCATAGGCTGCTATGGGGCCAAAAACTGGTCCGGGGCTGTCTGGTTTACACCGGACAGCCCCGGATCAAAAAAAAAACGTGATGTGAAGCCAGCCTTAGAAAAAAAAAATGCAAAAACTGATGCCACAAACAGATCAAGGGCTTGTGTGTGACCCTAGCCTTTCTTATGTGTTTTAACAAAATGTCTGCTCTTATCTGAAGCAATAGATATTTCATTCTCAATTGCCACTATGCATTTGGCAACCCTGACTTTTCATCTTCTAGATGTGCATCCCAGGTAACTGAGGTTACAACAGGTGCAGTGAGCCATGTATATGATGTGGTGTGATTCACAGTTGATAAAACTTTTTATCACATATTCTTTTGTGTCATCTGTTAAAAAATAATGTGTAGTCTTTAAAATGTTGTAGCACACAATATAACGTGAGCCGCCAAATTAAAAAAGTCCTTTCAGGGACCACCATGCTTCATTGCAGATATTACTTGTGGTAGTAAAAAGAAACTTGTGGACAAGTAAATTACCTAGTGATTCACCTCATTTTGCAACACACTTGGCACTTTGGTCTAATAATTTTTTTTTGTTTTGTATAACCATATAGGACAGGTAAACATTTGTTTTAAAAAATGTATTTCCTTGAAATTGTTACTGTATGCTGTTGAGAAAACTATGTAATTTTTTTATTAGCTGTAAATTTGTCACTTACACAAGGGTTAAAAGGGGAACCGAACCCCACAATTTATTGCACAGTTTCACCTGAATGTGTTGATGCCCTATATGTCATCAGAAACTACTGTTTGGCCACAAAACAGCACAATGTAGGACGGAAGGCTCCTTGGCTTTTGAAGCACAAATCTTGCTAGAATATTTTCCAGGTGTCATTTACAAAACCCTAAGCTGCCAGAATAGTAGGGAAAAAAAAACAAAAGTCACCCCATTATAGAAATTGCAATTCTCAACAAATTCATCAATTGTTGCAGGGACTATTTTTTAATATTCACATCACTCTTTTTTTTCTGGAGAATTGCATATACAGCATGCTACTGTAGTTTAGGTCCCATACATTGTGCCCAGTTTGTGTTTCTGGAGACATGCAGTCATAATTATTGATTGGGCTCTCCATACTAAAATGGTGCCAAACATGGAAGTGCATACTGTGGTTTAGGCACAGTGGGGCGCAGAACTAGTGGGCATTTAAATTTGGAAGTGTAGGTTTAATTGGAGGTGGGAGCCATGCCACTTTTACAAAGTCTTTGTTCCATCAATAACAAGTAAACCCCCCAAATTTCCATTGACAGATGACGGAGCTGAGTGAGGGTTGGTTTTGAGCGGGATAATCTTAGGTTTTTATTGCTAACATTTTTGGGTACAGACACATTTTTGATTACTGTAGTATAAGGTTGGAATAATATTCTTGTGTTCTACATTGAGACTTATTTTGGGATTTATGTGTCAATTCCACAAAAATGCGATTTAGATGAAACCCCCAATGGAACCATTCACTACAATGAAGCAGATGGAGACATTTTGGACTACGTTTATCATCTGTTCTGGAGGTATGAATCTTTACAGGCATGCATAGAACTGTGGTCATCCACACTTGTGCAAAAAAAATGATGGGACACAATAGGAACAGAGACCAGGTTGGAGTCAAAAGTGACTCCATCTTCCTCATTATAGTGAGTGATTCTGTTGGGGGTTTTGTCTGATTGTTGTTTTTTTAGGTTTTACATGGAAATCAAGACATAAGTCATCAGTAGAGAGCACAGGATAAATGTGCATCTCAAGTATTTGAGTCTTATCATCATCATCACATCTACCCCTCGGAGTTAACTTCTGGTGACGAGGGTCTGGATTCGGCTAGGGCTTTACTTCATCCATCCACGGATTCAACTTTTAAAAGATTTTGGGCATCGCTGCAGGTGATTTCCTTCTCTGGAGTATGTGAATCTTTGAAGGAGACCTCTGATGCCCATGAAATAGAATGTGTGAACATATCTGCAGAATTGCCCATCTGTTTTTCCCCACATATAGTTGTGCAGTTAGAGAGTTGTTAAAAGGGGTTACACATGGCTAATTGGGGTGCCAGATCTGAGGACTGTACTGTTTGTGATGTTGAGTTGGAGAATCAGGAGGACAGACCACTTGATGCAGCACTTGGCATGAACTGTGGCAAAAAAATTCTTGGGCCTCATCCACAGCCTGTATCACTCTGCTGCTGGCAAACAAAGAGACTGGAGTAGGCTGTCCAGTAACAGAAGTTGTCACTTCGCTTGGGATATGAAGAGTCAATGTTTTGTAAGTACAGCTTTCAGTAACATTAGCAGTAGAATCTACCCCACATACACCTCCAGCACCATGCCTACTTTCCTTTCTAACAACCTTTCTCCCCTTCCACTTTCCACCATAACTTTGGAAATTCTCACTCAATTTTTTTTGGACACAGAATAAGAAAACAATTGTTTGAGGCAAAGCACTGACTTTTTAGTACAAAATGAGGATTTGGCAATCGCCAAAAGATTTGGCAATCACTGGTTAGAGGCCAAACACATCCTTTTTATGGTAAACTGAAGAATTTTGCAATCACTGGTTGAAGACCAAAGACAGCCTTTTTAGGCCAAACTGAACGATTTGGCCACAACTGCTTCAAGGCAAAAAATGCCTGAGGTATTAATCTTTACAGGCATGCACAGAACTGTGGTCATCCACACTTGTGCAATAAAAATGATGGCACACAATAGGAACAGAGACCAGGCTGGAGTCAAAAGTGACTCCATCTCCCTCATTAATAGTGAGTGATTCTGTTGGGGGTTTTGTCTGATTGTTGTTTTTTGGGGTTTTACATGTAAATCAAGACATAAGTCATCAGTAGAGAGCACAAGATAAATGTGAATAATAATAATAATCTTTATTTATATAGCGCCAAGATATTCCGCAGCGCTTCATAATTAACTGAACCTTATTACAATTTTTGGGCGGTAGAATGAACCAATACATAGCAGTACAAGAATAAAGCCTTTTTCACATCTGCGTGTTGCTGCATTTGGCATTGCATTAGCGCATTAAAACGCTATGCTAACACAATTCAAATGCAATTCAAACGCATGCACTACCGCACCCATTGTTTTCTATGGGCGAACTCAGTCAAACACAATGCCAAATGCAACTGCAATCTGCGGTTACGTTTGAACGCATGCCTTTGCCCCAGCATACAGAAAACATTGCTGGCATCTTTTACCTCCAATAATTCTTAACCTTTTTTTGCTTTTTTCCGCTGATATAGCCATATGAGGGCTTGTTTTTTTTTTTGTGGCATGAGTTGTAGTTTTAAATTGCATGGTTCATTTTTCCACCATACTGGAAAACAAGAAGATAATTTCAAATTATTGACATTTTTTATCAGCACCTGTTTTTTACTACTATTTTTACAGAAGAGTATTTTTACATGTTGTTCTACTGTTTTTTCTGCGATCCAGTTTCTGGTGGTGTGAACATGGCCTTAACATGGTCTTAAAGACCTGTTCACTTTGTGCATGGCTCATTTGTTAAATGTCTAATTAGTTTTCTTGCTTTGTAAGAATAAGGAGTGTCCCCACCCCTTCCTTAGTGAGCCATGCACATAAGAAGCCGATTCTGCACCGTGTCCATATTGGATTCTGGCCTGTCTGCTCCTACATCTATAAGCTAAATACACATGATCAGGTTTTAAATACATAAGATAGGGACCGCTATGATATATATAATATGGGTTACCTTGACGGTGGTAGAGCAGTTTTGTACTGTCTTTGCAAAAAAACATACTAACCAAATGCCCTGTTATTGACATTTTTTATCAACACCTGTTTTTTACTACTATTTTTACAGCAGAGTATTTGTACACGTTGTTTTGCTGTTTTTTCTGTGATCCAGTATCTGGTGGTGTGAACATGGCCTTCAGACCTGTTCACTTTGTGCATGGCTCATTTGTTAAATGTATAATTTCTAGTGTGTTGAAATGGTGAAAAAAAATTTGAAACTTCCATTTTTTGAGGGTTTTGCTTTCACAGCATTTATTGTAGAGTAAAAATGTCTTGTTAATGACCTCTCAATGTCAGTATTTATAAGGTCAAACAAAACTCGTGTATTTTTACATATTTAAGTAGAAGAAAAATTATAAATTTGTTAAAAGTTTGGTTGGTATTGCTAGGTTTTGAGACCTAAAACTTTTTATTATTCTGTGAATTAATAGTGATGACTGAGTATACCCATTACTATTCGTTACTCACACCAATAGTACGGTATTCACGATGCTCGTTACTCGGAGAGTATTTTGGTCCTCACCTTGTGAGATTCAAGGGACCTGCCTAGCATGTTTGGCGCCTGATTTTCAGGCAATAAAAATGAGGGGATTGCTTGCCAATCACCTTAATGCCATAGCCATCTTGAAACACAATTCTGCACTGGTCACGATCACAAAATTACCGTAAAATATATTGTTTCCTTTTACAAAAACTTCCAGGTAGAAACTTTCTTCTTATAACTATGAAATTATAGGAATTATGTCCCTGCAATTAACTTGCCCGTTTTTGGGCTGCGTTTTCCCCATTCCAACCCCAGAAAAAAGCACCAAATACGGATAGGTATTCACACAGTCTGTTTATGGTTCTTTTTCCCTGTGATCTCCAACACAAAAATGCTGCAATACTCACCCTTCATGACAATCCCACAGTGATCCCTGATGTTTCTTCCTCCGTGCAGCGGTGGGAGATGGCTTCCTGTATCTTCCAGGACTTTTGCACCATGTGACTCAGCCTGCCACATGGTGAGCAGGATTTTGCAGATAGATAAAGACATCTTGCGCTGCTGCACGGGGGAAGAAACACTGAAGATCACTGCGAGATTGCTGGAGAGGGTGAGAAAATGTCTGTGTGTCTGTCTGTCTCTGCGTGGGTCTGTTTCTGTGTCCCTTAATTCTGTTGCGTTTTTGTGCTGCATTTGTCTGAGTACAAGATATATTGGCGGACCCGCAGAACAAATAGTGTGCGGGTCTCATGGGAGCAGGCCCCTCTCTTTTTGCTGTTATCTTTCCCCCCCCCCCTTCTAAGCATTTGGGGTTTAATGAATTTATTTCCTGATAAAGGTGATTGTGTTAATTTATTTATTGACATTGAAGCAATGCTCTGGGAATCTCCAGGTGGAATCGCTGCACACTGCGGCTGCATAAGACAAGTGCTGGTCGGGTGTGATTGGCTGTCAGCGCTGTGTGGTAAAGTGTTTTTTGATTGGTCAGCAGGTTAAGCGCGAAGTTCTGATATGTAAATGAATAGCCAGCTGTTTCTGGTCACTCAGCACTGAGCTGCCTGAGGAGAAGCTACCCTCCCACCCGCCCTATGGGTTTGGTTTTATTTTGGTTTCAGACCTGGAAGTCGCGAGGCTTTCTGTGGGGTGATTTTGCCCTTAAAATTTGGGCTTTGATTTAATATTTTTTATGAAGATTTATTTAAGGTTATTTTATTACCTTCTTGGTTAATATTTATTGTTCTGAAGTATGATTATTTAACCACAATTAAAGCCTCGCGGCCATTTACCACCACTGTAGAGTCTGTCTTTATTTTATAAAGTTTAAGTATTTAATGGGGGGTTCTGATCCCATGGGGTGCACATGGAATTATTTCACAGTTGGAGGTGCTAGTTGAGAGGACAGGTTTGGGATCCCACATGAGCAGTAATATGAATTAATCAAATGCACACTCCTTGTTGAATGCAAATGATAAATTCTTTATTTGTGTTCAGGTAAGGGCCCTTTCACATCAGCGTTTTTCATAATTCGCGGCAGATGCGGTGAAAAAAACGCATCTGCCGCGTTTGCCGCATAACGGTTCCACTTGCGGCACGGTTGCGGTTTTTTCAATGTAAAGTATAGGCGTACTTGCGGCAGGTGCGGCAAGTGCGGTTTTGCACTTGCAGCAGGTGCGGCCGCGAAAAAAACCGCGGCTTACTGCGGTTTTTTTCGCGGCCGCACCTGCCGCAAGTGCAAAACCGCACTTGCCGCACCTGCCGCAAGTACGCCTATACTTTACATTGAAAAAACCGCAACTGTGCCGCAAGTGGAACCGTTATGCGGCAAACGCGGCAGATGCGGTTTTTTCACCGCATCTGCCGCGAATTATGAAAAACGCTGATGTGAAAGGGCCCTAAGGCAACTTTAATGCAATGCATTTCGACCAATGTTCTGGTCCTTCTCACGCTAGTTGCAAGGAAGAGAGAAAAAACAGTATAAGTATTTACAATAACAAAACATGTACATATCATGCACATGCTGTAGCATACAATATATACATTGCAAATATGACCCTATTCTAGAGAAGTGAAATATTCATATGTGGTATGTTGCCCTCTTCCTGATGCCTGACCTTACCTACTATAACTCGTGCTTCTTTCTATAATCTACAACACTTTAACTAACTCATGTATTTTCTTCTACAGCCTAAGGGTGCTTTCACATCTGCGTTTTTCGTAATTCGCGGCAGATGCGGTGAAAAAACTGCATCTGCCGCGTTTACCGCATAACCGTTCCACTTGCGGCGCGGTTGCGGTTTTTTCTATGCAAAGTATAGGCATACTTGCGGCAGGTGCGGCAAGTGCGGTTTTGCACTTGCGGCAGGTGCGGCCGCGAAAAAAACCGCAGTAAGCCGCGGTTTTTTTCGCGGCCGCACCTGCCACAAGTGCAAAACCGCACTTGCCGCACCTGCCGCAAGTATGCCTATACTTTGCATAGAAAAAACCGCAACCGCGCCGCAAGTGGAACGGTTATGCGGTAAACGCGGCAGATGCGGTTTTTTCACCGCATCTGCCGCGAATTACGAAAAACGCAGATGTGAAAGGGCCCTTATCCTCTCTGACTCTATTCTCTAACTCCTCCTGCTCTTCTGCTATAGTTTCATGTGAAATATTGCATTTCTAAGTGGATACACCGATATGAGATGCTATGAAAGCACCTCGAGTGGTTTCATCTTTGCTATGTATATATTGTATATAACAAACTAGAGCATGTGCACGATATGTACATGGTTTGTTATTATAAATTTGTAAATACTTACGGTATAACTGTTTTTTTTCTCTCTGCCTACGGTAGCACCTAGCGTGAGAAAGACCAGAACATTGGTCGAAACGCGTTGCATTAAAGTTGCCTTCCCTGTGCACAAATAAAGAAACTATCCTTTGCATTTAACAAGGAGTGTGCATTTGATTAATTCAAATTACAGTGTGAGCACAAATGCAGCACAAATGCAATAGGTTTGTGCTGCTTTTGTGCCCTTGTGTACATACAAATGCAGCACAAAAACGCAGCACAAAAATAAGCACAGTGGGCACATAGCCGTAGACTTGTGTCATTGTATGCAGTTGTATGAAATTAAATTCAGACACCTGTATCTTGATACCTTGTATTCCACAGCTCAACGTTGTTATTGAAAGCACGTCTAAGTTCGGCTTGATGTTTTCATATTTGCTCCCCGCTGCACCACTTTGCCCTCAGGATTTTGCTGGTTAGAAGCTAAAATCTTCTCATGGGAGCTCACATGTTATGTGCTTCTCGAGTGTTTCCAGAGACGTTTTCTGATTTTAACACCATAAAGTGCCTTTTTCTGTCATGCACTTTGGGAATGATGCATGATGGCAGGAGATACAAGAGTGAGATGCAGTGGGAAAATCTTTTTTAAACATATTTCTTTTTTCAAATCAGATTGAACAGTGAATGCACTTATTCAACAAATGCAATATATTGTACATCTTTAACCTGTTCAGTGACTGCTGAAAATTGCTTAGATTCACCGTAGATAAAAATGCATTTTTTAAAATTTTATTTATGCCAGAAATTTACAGGAAGCAGTTCATAAAGCATACATAGCAATCAGGAGTTTAACTATACTAGGGTCAGGGGATGCAGTCACCAGGACTCTGGAGCCTATGGCTCAAAAGGTTCCTTTATCCCATATGAGAAGACCAATGGTTTAAACAAAAACATTATAGAGGCCCTGTTGGAGCTTCAAATTAATCACTGATGCTATTGTTTTTCTCATTTAATACCAATTTTAATGTTATTTTAGTCTTTTGCAACTTTATCTAGAATTACTAAGACCCACATAGTAATTTAAGGAATTAACCCCAACCTAGTTGACAATTATCTGAACTGTACTAATGTACACCAGCACATGAAAAGTTGCAATCTATGGCATTGTACCTGGACAAATAACTAAGCACCCATAGGCAAAAGATACAAGTACAGGTATTCAAACATGATTTTTAACTTCTTAATTACCTGTGATGTATATAGCCAGAATTTGTTTGTAAAACGGTCAAGAAGAGCTACAATTGATGCAGTTAACCATTTACATGCTGCTATCAGTCACTTACACCAACATTTAAGTGACGCTATTAGGTCACGTGCACACGTTGAGTATTTGGTGGTTCTTTTACTTCAGTATTTGAAAGCCAGCACCAGGAGTGGAGTGAATCAATCATTAAAAATGTACAATAGAAACATGTGCACCTGTAGAGTAGAACAGAGCAGTAGTCATGACCAAAGGATTGACTTCAGAAACCCTGGCATGCTGCATGAAAATAATTGTGTTGCCTAACAACCAGGCCAGGTGTTCTGCCTTCATTCGCGTTGTATGTGATGCGAGTTCCTGCTTGGCATCAACTGATGCCACTATCAGGTTCCTTTGGCGAAAACAGCAACACAAGTTCTGTTCTGGCCTGAGGAATAGTTTACATTCCGCAAACTTACACACTTTGAGTTTAACATTGGGTACTGTCCCATACTTGCTTGGGAAGGTTTGGGTGATGAGGTCGAATGGCCACTCATTTCAGTGTGACTAGCTGTCTTTCATGAGTACACCATGAGGTTTGATGCTTGGCTGGTCTATCTGCCACTTTGTCCTTGTTTGAAGGGTAGAGAGGTACCATTTCCTTTTTAAAACGTAAGCCCGAAAGGGCAGGCTCCTCTCTCTCCTCTGTATCGGTCTGTCACTGTATCCCCTTCTCATGTACAGCACCATGGAATCAATGGTGCTCTATAAATAAATAATAATAATAATTTTCTCCATCTGTCCTAGAAAACATTGGAGATGCTTTGTATTTGTTTCCTTGGCGATCTGTAGAGGTCTCTCTTACTGACTTCTGTTGATGATACGGGAGCATGCGGTCGCTTCACATGAAGTTTTGTTAAGGCTTTGCGAGGCTTCCTCCAATCTGCTCACAGGTTTCCTTTCTCTTCTGGAAGCAGGTCATCTCAAACGGACGTCTCTTGGGTGAAGTCTCGTAACGTCATTTTATCTTGGATGGCTAGAGGAATTATGAATCCCAGGGGATCATGCAAACTGTTTGTGAAAGGAAAGACACCTATACACGTATGGGTAAGATCCTATTGCGCTTTTCTATTTCACAGTTTATTGCTCCTCCTAGACAGACATCTCTTATAATGACCCATTCTAAGTCACATCTTTGTTTATATGGAGCGTTCTGGAAGTCATTAATGTGTCCTTTAGTAGTATGACTCTTCCAAGGAGTAAAGCTATTAATGCTTCTGGGTCCAGCTTTGGTTTAAGGTGAGCTATACGCTTCAGATGGGGGTGATGTGCTGCTACCTCTGGTGAAGGTATCCTGTTGTCAGGAATCTGGTTGCACTCCAGTATGGTTGGCAACAGTAGACAGCGGTGACAATCTATGGACTCCACTTTTTATCCATTTGCTTTCCTCCTTGCTGTCTCAACAGCACTTGAAACACGTCTTTGAGGAGTATGGAGAACCGGGACCTACAATATTGAACCTGTTTAAGAAGATTCACTTGGCTAAAGACCTGTTACTTTGATAACCTAGTATTACGTATATCTTGATTGCCTTATCCCAATGGCATGCTGGATAGACTCTGACAAGGCAGATTTTTGAACAAGACTCTCCTCCTATAAGTCCTCTACAGATGTCACTGAGAGGGGGTGTGGTACAGGTTATAAAGCTGTATTGTGATCCATGCTGCTGCATTCTGTACATTTCACGCTAGCTTCACAGCTCCTGGCAAAGTGTGATGTTGTAGCACAGCATTTAAAGCAGAAGTTATTTTCTTTAAGGAAACCTTTGCGGTATTCTAAACACTTTTCCCTGATGGCTTTGCATTTTAGTAGAGGATGTGGCTTTGTGATGTAGAGGACACTGCTTACTGATATATTGAGATTTTGCTTTCTTCTTGAGAGGATTTACTTGCCTTGTGAGGAAGACCTGCGGGAGTAAGGTTAGTTTTGTGGAATGCCACTGTTGTTTTACTAGGTTTGACACCAGGTGCAGTGGGACATGACAGAGTGAAATCAAAGCTTGGGTCATTTCTCATTTTTGCCTGTTGAGTGACAAAATCTACAAACACTGTAAAAGGAGGAAACGATACATTATAAGCCTGTTTATAATGGGAACTGTGTGTGACCCACTTCTCTTGAAGGTTCTAAGGGAGCTTTTGAACAATCGGGTTGACACCCCTGGCAGTGTCCAGGAATGTCAGTCCAGGAAAATTTCCTTCTGCCTGAGCAACCTGTACCTCCACTTAGTTCTCTGAGCTTTTGGTAACCCTTAGGGCACCTTTACACACTGCCACCGTGGCGAGAAATATTGATGGCGATATGTCGCCCTGTGACAATCACCGTCAAAATCTCTCCCAATTGCGGCGTGTAATTGGGGAATTTGGTGGCGATCTGTCTCCTCCCACGGTCTGAAATCAGGCGACTGTGGCAAGGCAACAGATCTCCGCCAAATTCCCCAATTGCAAGCCGCAATTGGGAGAGATTTTGACGGCGATTGTCGAAGGGCGACATATTGCCGTCAATATTTCTTGCCACGGTTGCGGCGTGTAAAGGTACCCTTAGACACTATATTGTGAAAATCATCAATTCTGTTACATAAGGCATTTTCTATAGCTTCTATTGACCCTTAATATTCATCAAGTCTTTCCCACACCTTATGTAGACCTTTGTGTACACACTTTATGTTAATGTCTTTGATTCTTTTGGCATGTTCAGCTGACTCGTTTCCAAGTTACTTCACCAGGAGCTATAACTCCTCACTTCAGGAAAGGTCCAAACCTCTGATGGCATTCTGGAAGGAGGCTCGCCTTGACCCAACAATCTCAGTATGATAAGTGAACTTTACAAGTCCCTTGGTGACAAGCTCTTGGCGAGTAAAGAACTTTGCATAGTCCATGGAGGCCTGGTTAGCATCGATATGAGCTTTTGTGCTGTTGTCGTGCTGAGTGTGTGGTGTATCATCATACCTGTAAGATGCTTCTGGCTTAGGGTAGTCTGTATAATACTAGATGTGCTTTTAGGTGAGATTGAGTTTGTACCTACTGTTCGTTAGAATGGTAGCTGCGGCAAACATCTTCTTGCTGTATACTTTTTTGTTTGCAGTAGTGAAGTTAAAGGTTGGATTGCTAGAAATTTGCTTAGGTTAATTTATGTAGTGCATCAGGGCTGTCATCTGTTCTGGGATGCTGGTGGACGTATGCTGAGACGCGTTGTGCTGGATCGTGCTGGTCTAGATTAGTGATGGGCGAATCCTAAATTACTCGGAATCGCTTGACTCTAGCGAGTCCGAGCCCAGGACTCGCTACTCGTTGCGAGTCTAGCGAGTCCAATGTTAATGAATGGGGAAGCGAGTAATAGCGAGTAGTGTGAGATTTACAAATCGCAGATGTGTCTTGGAAGCTTCAGCCTGAAGCAATCCTAGTTTTGTCATTTATTTGCATTGCTCGTTTACTTTGTAAGTAATCGCTGACTCGCACAGATAAGAGTCCTGTCTCCTCTGTGCTGGCTGCCAGCTCCAGGGTCCTAGAGCCCGCCTGCTGCCTGATGTAGCAGTGCTGAGATTGTTCTCAGTCTGGTCATTCCCTGTGTACAGACATGAATGTCTGTGCACAGAGATGATGTAGCAGAGCTGAGATTGTTCTCAGTCTGCTCATTCCCTGTGCATAGAGATCTATATCTATACACAGGGGATGTAGCAGAGAGGACATCGCGTTTTGGACTGCGTCGGACGGAAGAGGATTTTTTTAATTAAAGATGGAGTCCCTAATGGCTTTTTTTTTTATTTCTAATAAAAAATTTTCTTTGTGTTGTGTTTTTTTTAAAACAATTTAATAGAAATTCATGGCGGTCATTTCTAATATTGGCGTGACCACCATAAATTTCGGGCTTAGGGCCAGCTGATAATACAAAGCTGGTATTAACCCCTTTATTACCCAGCGTGCTACCGCCACCAGGGCCGCTGGAAGAGCGGGGTTCAGCGCCAGAGGATGGCGCTTCAATGAACGCGCCATCTTCTGGGGCGGCTGCGGGCTGCAATTTGCAGCGGGGGGTGCCCAGAAAGCTTGGGCATCCCTGCGCTGCGGATTCCAGCCCCCAGCTGCTTAGCTGTACCTGGCTAGACATAGAAATTGCGCGGAGCCCCACGCATTTTTTTTAAATTATTTCATGAAATTCTGAGATTCTGACTCTGAGACTCTGACTCTGAAATTCATTAAATAATTTTAAAAAAATGCGTGGGGCTCCGCGCAATTTCTATGTCTAGCCAGGTACAGCTAAGCAGCTGAGGGCTGGAATCCGCAGCGCAGGGATGCCCAAGCTTTCTGGGCACCCCCCGCTGCAAATTGCAGCCCGCAGCCGCCCCAGAAGATGGCGCGTTCATTGAAGCGCCATCCTCTGGTGCTGAACCCCGCTCTTCCAGCGGCCCTGGTGGCGGTAGCACGCTGGGTAATAAAGGGGTTAATACCAGCTTTGTTATACAAGCTGGTATTAAGCCCGAGATTCTTAATGTCAGGCCACGTTTGACCCAGCCACTAAGAATCTCCAATAAAGGGTTAAAAAAACACAGAGAAAATTTTTTATTTGAAATAAAAAAAAAAGCCATTAGGGACTCCATCTTTAATTAAAAAAATCCTCTTCCGTCCGACGTAGTCCAAAACGCGATGTCCTCTCTGCTACATGCACAGGGAATGAGCAGACTGAGAACAATCTCAGCACTGCTACATCATGTCTGTGAGCAGGCGGGCTCTAGGACCCTGGAGCTGCACAGAGAAGACAGCTGGACTCGGCTCGCAAAGAAACAGCAGTTACTTTGCGAGTCTCCCTGCTATCACTGGCACAGTAGCCAGTGATGACTCGCACGAGTCTAATGCAAACAATGGCAATCCTAGTTTTGTCAGCGTTTCTGACAAAACTAGGATTGATATTGATTTGCATTGGACTCGTGCGAGTCATCACTGGGAAACTCGCCGAGTACCGAGTCCTGCGAGTCCCTTACTACTCGCCGAGTAACGAGTCCTAGCGAGTAGATTCGCCCATCCCTAGTCTAGATCTGGTTCAAGAACATTGCTGTGTTTCTCATAATCATGGTATTCCATGACTTACAATTTCTCTGTCTTGGCTATTGTGGATAGTGTCTCTTTGTCTTTGGCAAGTCTTTCTAGAGATGCTCGCAGATGCGCAATCTCTGCTTCTTGTTCTGCCTGAAGATGTACCATTTCTGCATGCAGCAAATAAAAGAAGGAGGGGGAACAAGAGGCGCAATAGTGCCCTATCACTATGGCACTAGATATAAAGTGGTGAAAAAGGATTCACTCACCTGGGACAGTTGTGTCACCCACAACCGGCTTGAAGGCGTACTCAATGCTTTATTTCTGGATGGCTGCTGCAGGACTTCCACCGTCCACTCAAGTGCGGAAATATGTCGAATCGTGGGGAAGAAAATGGTGTATCATGGTCCGCGCTGCCAAAAAACATCCACTCTGAAAGTAATGCACGTGAAGATGGAACTTCAAAGTAACTTCTTTATTGCCTCCTACGCGTTTCGGTGCCCTCCTGGCACCTTCCTCAGGGAAGGTGCCAGGAGGGCACCGAAACGCGTAGGAGGCAATAAAGAAGTTACTTTGAAGTTCCATCTTCACGTGCATTACTTTCAGAGTGGATGTTTTTTGGCAGCGCGGACCATGATACACCATTTTCTTCCCCACGATTCGACATATTTCTGCATGCAGGTCAGCTTTTTCCGATTCTTGGTCTACTTGTCTCAACCTTAGTTGCATCTCTTGTTCTGCAATGGGGGACCTCACTTTTGCCGCCACAGGTTAGGCACGAGCAACAGCAGCAAGCTCTTTTATTGGAGACTTGTTAGAGCCTGCTCGTGACCTTGCCTTGAGTAAAGATGCTCAGCTTGCAGACATTGCGTGCCTGGCTTCAGACTGCTGGGTAATTCAGTGCGGATCTGAATCTATGTATAAATGGATGTTAATGTGGCGGGAATCAGGGTAGTATTTCCCACTAGGCACTGGAGGGCACGTGCCTAGGGCGCTGGGCTGCAGAGGCTCAGCACCAACACAGGAAAATGTTTTTTGTAACGTTACCTCTGTTAGACAATCCAGGAAATATGTTGTCATTTCAGGGGGGGGCACCTCCATGTTCACCTCAGATGCAGGAGCTGACTGACCCAGGAAGTAGTGGTGCCGCAACTTCCAGGTCAGAGAAATTCCTGCATCTGAAGTGAATATGAAGGTGCTGCAGCATCCCTGCTCTGCATGTGAAGAGAAGGAGATCATCTCCCACTGCGGACGTCACAGCAGAGGAGGTGAAAGACGACATGAGAGGAAATCATAACGGAGGTGAGGGGTCATAGAGCTGAAGATGGGGGGTGCTATATACATGTGACAGGGGAGGTTGGTGACAGGAGGCTGGTGAACAGAGGAGACTGGTGACAGAGGAGGCTGGTGAGCAGAGGAGACTGGTGAACAGAAGAAGCTGGTGAAACTGGAGGCTGGTAAACAGAGGAGGCGGTGAACAGAGGAGACTGATGAACCGAGGAGTCTGGTGACAAAGGAGGCTTGTAAACAGAGGAGGCTGGTGACCGAGGAGGCTGGTGACAGTGGAGGCTGGTGAACAGAGGAGACTGGTGAACAGAGGAAACTGATGAACACAGGAGGCTGGTGACAGTGGAGGCTGGTGGACAGAGGAGGCTGGTGCAGAAAACCAAACAGGAGTGGTGTATCCTGGTGTGCCCAAAATGATGAGAAAGTTTTCTGAATCTTTTCCCACGGTTCACGTGGTGATGTGGGTCCTGCGGCAGCTGTAACTCAGGTGTAGAAGCCGGTTGTGGGTGATCACAACCTGACCAGGTGAGAAAGCAACTTGAGAGGCCACCTTTACTTGTCGTAAGTGATAAGGAACAATCTACGCCTCTTTGTCTCTTTTGTTTAATTTTAGTTTCAACAAAATTTTATTGTGACAGAAGAAAAGTAGATGCGTACAAACAATTGTTAATCAATGCAATTTAAGAAGAAAAAAAAAAAGGAAATAAATCAAATAAGACAAATGAAGTTGTCCCTCGTAGGGGGTTCAGGTTCATATAGCAAGGCGTTGTTATATACTTTCTAATTTGGTAAGAGAAGAGAGAGTAATACAAGAAAATTAAGAGAAAATAAAAAAAAAAAAAAAAAAGAGAAGGAAGTATCTTGAGTAGCGGGGAATCGGAATTCTCGTAACAGTTCTACAGGGGTTAGTTTTTTCTTTTTTTGGGGGGGGGTAATTCTATGGGATGGCGTGTGGGTATCTATGGGTTGTTCATTGATCTGGTTATCAAGGTGCTTCACTTTCTTTATAGAGCTTAGTGTTATTGTGTGTTTTACGTTGATAGTGACAATACTCTGTGAAGGTCGTGGTCTTCATTTTTGGTTATCCAGGGTTCCCATATAGCCCTGAAGAGGTCCATGGTGTCATTTCTGGTTGCCTCTATTTTCTCGAAGAGCATTATGGAGTGGATACGGTGCTTTACTTGCTCTAGTGATAGCAAATCCGTGTTCCATTGTTTGGCTATGTGGTTTTTGGTGGCCATGGTTATGTAGGTGAGTAGCCAATATGCTTTGTTATTGACATTAGGTGGTTTGTCCCCAAACAGTAGTGCTGGTGGAGTGAGTGTGAGTTTGTCATCTAGAGTGAAGTCGATTAACTTTATGACGTCATTCCAAAGGGATTTTACGATGGGGCATGTCCACCATGTGTGGAGTGTGTCCCCTACTGTGTCACATCCTCTGAAGCATCTGTCAGGCTTGGAGCTGTATATGTTGTGTAGGAAGCTGGGGACACGGTGCGTCCTGTGGAGAAGCTTAAAGGACGTTTCAGTTAATGATACCTGATGGCTTCCCTTCATGATGCTTTCGTGACATCTGTACCATTTTTCTGGTGTGAGCGTGATTCCCAGGTCTATTTCCCATTGCTCCATAGCTTTGAGCTTACGACTATCCTTTGGGAGGTTAAGCGTGGTGTATATTTGGGATATTGATCCTTTTCCCAGGGGGTCATGCATGCATTTGAGTTCAAATGCTGTCACTTTTGGGTGTGTTATAGTTTTGAGTATGGAATGTATGAAGTGGTATATTTGCTCTAGTCTGAATGTTTCTGTGGGTGGGATTTTATATCTTGTAATGAGTGCAAGCTTGGGCATAAGTGTCGAGTGGTTAAGGAGATGTTGTAGTCTGCGTACATTGTTTTGTTCCCACCATGTGTGGTTTTTGGAGGAGACCCCGGGTTGAAACATTGGGTTGTTAAATAGCTCCAATAGTGGTGACGGGTGGGATTGGAGGGAGTATTGGAATCTTATGGATCTCCATAGTTGTAGGGTGTGGAGGGTGTATGGTGAGTACGTGTTTAAGTTTTTTGGTAGAGTCCCCGTGGCCCAGAGGAGACCTCTCAGTGTGTATGGGGCTAGTTGGGAGTTCTCTATGTGGATCCATAGGGGAGTGTTCTGCTCTTCATGTATTGTTGCCATTTGTGCCATTTGTGCTGCCCTGTAGTAGTGTATGAGGTTTGGCAGCGATACACCTCCTTTTGCTTTGTGTTTATGTAAAGTCTGCATGGATATGCGTGGTCTCTTATGATTCCATATGAATTGGTTGATTTGGGAGTGGATCGTTTTGAATATGGACTTTGGTATTGGTATTGGTAGTGAGCGGAAGAGATATAGGAATTGGGGTAGTGTGACCATCTTTATCGTGTGAACTCTCCCTAAAAAGGAGAGTGTTGGGGTTGACCATTTGATTAGATTCTGTTCTAGTTTTTGCAATATGGGGCTGTAGTTATATTTGTATAGGGTGTTTTTATGTGATGTTAGGTTGGTTCCAAGATAGGGAATGTAGTGCTCTTTGTGTGTAAACTTAAAGTTGGATAGAACTCGGTTTCGGTCATTGGCTGGGGCGTTAATAAACATTATTTCTGATTTATCCACGTTTACTTTCAGTCCTGAAATCTCCTCGAATTGTTTAAGGGTGACTATCAAGTTTGGAATCGATATGTGGGGGTTCGTTAGGGTCAGTAGTAGGTCGTCTGCGAAGAGGCTTACTTTATAGGTGTGTCTCCCTATTTTTGGGCCTGTTATATCTGAATGGGATCGTATCTTTTGGGCTAGGGGTTCCATGATCATAGCGAATAAGGCCGGTGATAGGGGGCATCCTTGCCTCGTGCCTCTTTTTATGAGTATTGGTTTCGGGCAGGTGGATGAGAGTTTTAGGTATGCAATCGGGTTGTTGTAGAGGAGTTTAAGGGCGTTTATCAATGGTTGAGGTAGCCCCAATCTGTTCAGAACTTGGAATAGGTATGGCCATGCAACTGAGTCAAAGGCTTTTTCTATGTCTAGAGCCAGGACAGTTAGGGGTGAGTTGGATTTGTTGGCATTGTGTATTATATTGAGGTTCCTACATATGTTGTCTGGTGCTTGTCTAGAAGGTATGAAACCTACTTGGTCTTTGTGTATAAGGTTAGGGAGGCAGGTATTTATTCTGTTGGTTAGTATTGCCGTGAAGATTTTAAAGTCTATATTTAATAGGGAGATGGGCCTGTAGTTCTTGATGAGTAGTGGGTCTTTTTTTGGTTTTGGGATGACAGCAATATGTGCGGTGTGAAATTCTTGGGGCATTGTTTGTCCTGAGAGTAAGTTGTTGCAATATGCGCGTATGTGGTTCGTTAGTGTGGAATTTTTTGTAGTATAATGCAGTCAATCCATCCGGGCCTGGTGCTTTACCTGCTTTTAGTTGTTTGATGGTGGTCAGTATCTCTTCTTCTGTTATTGGCGAGTGTAGTTTTGCTGCGTAGCTCGGGGTTAGGGATGGTAGTGGTATAGTGGCTAGGAATTCGTCAATTTTGGGTTTGGTGGAGTGTGGGTTGTCATTATATAAATTCTGGTAGAATTTGTGGAATGCAGCATAGATTTTATTTGGGTTGTGGGTGGTATGTGATTGTTCATCTTTAATTGAGAAAATCGTGTTTAGGCGTTCTTTGTCTCTGAGTTTGCGTGAAAGCATTCTGTCCATCTTATTGGAGTATTTATAAAACGTCGCTTGTGTCCACCTAATGGCTCTTTCAGTGCGGGTTGTCAGTATTGTGTTGAGTTGTAGTTTTGTGTCGAGTATTTTCTAGGTGAGATATTTGGAGGGGTGGGATTGGTTGGCAAATTCCAGTTTACTGAGCTTGTCTTCAAGGTCCGCCTGTGTCTCTAGTCTGTCTCTCTTTTTTTGAAGGCCAGTCGTATGAGTACGCCTGTCATGTATTTTTTGTGGGCCATCCAAATGTTGCCTTCTGAGACTTCTGACGATTTGTTTGTGGCGAATTAAGTTTTGAGTTCTTGTTCTATCTGCGTTCTAGTATTGGGGTTTGTCAGTAGGGATTCATTTAGTCGCCATCTATAAAGAGATGATGTCTCAGTATCAGTTTTAAATACTGATAGTACGCAGTCGTGGTCTGACCAGGAGGATGGGATGTGTCTAGAGTAGAGAAGGGAGGTTAGGTTGCCGGGGTTCGTTAGTATCCAGTCTATTCTGGAGTATGAGTGGTGGGCCTTGGAGAAGTAGGTGTAGCCCCTTGAGTGCGTGTGGGTTTCTCTCCATGTGTCTACTAGTTGGTGGGATTTAAGTAGGTTTTGTAGAGTTTTTCTCTCAGTGTTAGTGATATCGGATCGTTTTTGGGTGGAGCTATCCAATGTGGCGTCTATGGTTATGTTGAAATCTCCTCCCCAGAGTAGGAGGTCATAGGTTGCGTCCCCTATCAGCTTCGTTATGGTACGGATCGTTTTCATTTGCATTGACGGGGGGGCGTAGCTATTTATGATACAGATTCGTTTTGATTGGACTGTCCCGCGTATTATGAGGTATCTACCTTCTTTGTCCGCAGTCACTTGTTTCTGTACAAATGGGAAGGAGTTGTGGAATAGGATGGCCACTCCTCTAGTTTTTTTATTATGGGATGCTAGGTGGGATCTAGTGTATGACTTATGGAAGAATTTTGGGAAGGAGCGGTTTGTAAAGTGTGTTTCCTGTAGTAGTATGATGTCTGGTGTATGTTTTGAGTAGTCTATGAACGCGCGTTTTCTCTTAAATGGGGAGTTGAGTCCCTGACATTGTGTGATAGTACCTTATACATTCGCAATATTGGGGAACATGTTAGCTGTCATATGGGGTCTGTTTCCGTGTTGTGTGGTGATGGTCCGTTTGGGGTTTAATTTGGGGAGAGGTAACCTTGGAGTTGTGGGGGGGTGGGGGTTGCGGATGGGCAGGTGGGCACAGCGGATACAACAGGGCGATATTTGGTGGTTTTTGGGACCCGAGTTTTCAGGTCTTTTGAGGTTATGACCATAGGTAGCGTTGGCCCAATTTGGGGTAGCACATTTAATGTAGAGGTGTTGTGTTCTCAGTAGGATAGTTTGTGTGGGGTATGGGTTGGGGATTTGTTGTCTCTTTCAGGAATCATCTGGTTCCAGGTACAGTACATTCTGTGTAGGGTGGTTTTTGTGGGGTAGGGGTTGGAGGTTTACTGCTTTGTTTTGGGGTCGTCTAGTAGTAGGTAGGATTGGGAGTTTGGTGTGCGGGGGGGGGGGTTTGGGTTGTTTTATTTGGTGTTGTTAGATTTTTAATTGTTTTGGTCATGGTTTCTGGGGGGGTTCGGGGTATGAGTTTTTCAAGCGACAAACCTCTGTCCACTTCCTATTGGGTCTTGGTCGTTGTGGTAGAGTGTTGGTGTTATTTGGAGGGATACCTGCCCTTTCCAGGGCTTGTTGGCCTTCTTCTTCTGTTCTCGGTGAGTAGGTTTTGTTCTTGTAGTGAAAGATCAGGGCATGTGGGAAGCCCCACTTGTATTTGATGTGTGCATTTAATAGGGCCGTTGTGGTGCCTTTCATTGCTCTCCTTCTCACTAGGGTCGCTGGGCAGATGTCTGGGAATAGAGCGACTGTGTCTGGTAGTTCTGGCAGAGTAGGTTTGTTGCGTGCGGCTCTGAGGATCAGGTCTCTTGATTCTTCGTGGTGTAGTTTAAGAACCACGTCTCTTGGTGATGCATCTGATCTGAGTTTTCCTAAAGCTCTGTGTATTCTGGTTATCTGGAAGAGACTGGGGTCTGCTTGAGGAAGTAGAGATTGGAAGAGTTTGGAGACTGTTGCTTTTAGATTTGTATCGTTTTTGGGGAGTCCTTTAATTCCAATGTTTCCTCTCCTTAATCGATTTTCCATGTCCTCGCTTTTCAGCTCCAGATATTCTATTCTGGCGTCTTGTTCTTGGAGTAGTTTCCTGTCGGTCTCTATAGCATCAGCTGTGTTGTCCATTCGTCTTTCTAGATCGTCTGTGCGTTGAGTGATGTCTTGAAGTTGGCATGTGAAATTGTCGACCGCGGTGGGGAGTTCGGTCCTGAAGGTCTTTTTGATAGATGTCAGGAGTTCCTCCATACCCATCAGGGGTTCATTCTGTGGGGGGCTGTTTCCAGTTTGTTGGGGGCTTTTGGTGGGGTTCCCTGCCTTGATGGGGTTGCTTGGGTGGGTGGCATTTCGTGGGCTGTGGGTTTGATATGTTGTGGGAATAACTGTGATATTGGCTTTGGCTTAGTTTCTCTTATTGTGGTTCGCTTTGTACGCATTATTTTGGGGCTTGGGGGATATTTGGCTGGGTTTTTTCCCGTTGGGGTTGGTCATGTGGAGGACCGGTAGTGTCAGTGGTGCAGGTCCAAGCCTTGTGTGGGGTCATTTGGTCAGGGCTAGTGATGCAGTCTTGAAGGCTTAATAAAGGAAGGTTGAGAGGGGCAGATGTGGAGACTGAGTGGTGGAGGTGGAATGGGGGGTAAACGTGGTTGACTAATGCACAAAGTGAGAAAGCATTGAAGTGAAGGACTTTTGCTTATGTTGGTAACTATTACAATTAAGGCAGGTAGTAGATGGATAGAGTTTTTACCTTCTGGCTTCCTCTGGCTTATCTCTGGTGTATCTCTGCCGTCCACTTTCAAAAATTCCACTTTGAAAATTCCCACACAGGCCAAGGCCACAACAGGCCTTGTGGTCTGCAATTTATAGCTCTTGTGGACACCAGATAATAGGCCAGGAAGACAGAGGGGAGGGGGTCAGAGGAGAGAAAGGGCCACTGCACACCAGGGTACAATTAACTAATTGCTGCTAAGGGAAACTTTTGGAGCCAGATCAGCAGGAGGGAGAGACAGGGAGGATGGAATAATATGGATATTTCTAAGGTACAAAGCAACTGAATCAATGTTTTCATACCATGAAATATATGCAATGTATACAGTGGCTGGAAACTGCAGCAGAGATTATATATACCACTGAATCAATGTTTTCATACCATGAAATATATGCAATGTATACAGTGGCTGGAAACTGCAGCAGAGATTATATATACCACTGAATCAATGTTTTCATACCATGAAATATATGCAATGTATACAGTGGCTGGAAACTGCAGCAGAGATTATATATACCACTGAATCAATGTTTTCATACCATGAAATATATGCAATGTATACAGTGGCTGGAAACTGCAGCAAAGATTATATATACCACTGAATCAATGTTTTCATACCTGCAAAGGAAGGAGAAATATTGTCACAACAGGGCATCAACGCGTTGGGAAGTGTAGGTAAGAGGTCTCTGGTGTATTTCTGCCGTCCACTTTCAAAAATTCCACTTTGAAAATTCCCACACAGGCCAAGGCCATTTGTTTAATTTTAGAGGAGGCTGGTGAACAGAGCAGGTTGGTGAACAGAGGAGTCTGGTGACAAAGGAGTCTGGTGAACAGAGGAGGCTGGTGAACACAGGAGGCTGGTGGACAGAGGAGGCTGGTGATAGAGGAGGCTGGTGAACAGAGGAGGCTGGTTGATAGAGGAGGCTGGTGAAAAGAGGAGGCTGGTGGACAGAGGAGGCTGGTGAACAGAGCATGTTGCTGCTATATACTGGTGAATAGAGGAGGCTGGTGAACAGAGAATGTTGTTGAACAGGGGAGGCTGGTGCTGCTATATACTTTTGAACAGGGGAAGCTGGTGCTACTATATACTGTTGAACAGGGGAAGCTGCTGCTATATATTGGTGAACAGGGGAAGCTCGTGCTGCTATATATTGTTGAACAGGGGAGGTTGGTGCTGCTATATACTGGTAAACAAGGGAGGCTGATGCTACGCAGGCTGGGGATTTTGTGGAGGCTGACGCTTTAGAATGGGGATTAGGGGGATATTACTATATAATAAGTTTTTATTGGCGCTACAAAGTAAAATCTACTCTTGGCATCCCTTTGAACACCTTCAGTAAACAGGAGAGATGAATGAGCAGACAGCATGTCTCCATATCACTAGGCCTCTCCTCCTCACTGAAGCAATGGTTAAGTCACCTATTTTAATTCCTTGATGCCTTTGAAAAGCTGAATGTGTTAAAAAAACGTTCAAAAGACTTAGCAGCAAGAGCAGCCTTTTTTTTTTAATTTAATCAGCGATTTTTAATGCATTTACACAGTAGATCTGCCTAAAATAGATGTCATGTGCACAGACTCAGTGTGTGACCTCAGTAAGGAGTGCAACCACGAAACGTGCCTAGGACAGCATGAAGGTCAAATATGGCCCTGGCGGGAATAGTATTGTGCTTGCTGAAGGGCTGCACCCTTGTTACTTGCAACTGTATGGTGGCTGCTGTAATAGCCATATGTGGTGCAGTGTGGGTGGTAGCGACTCCGTACAGTCCAATCCACTATCGCTTGCAACTGCATGAATCCTGTCTGGTACTGATCTGAATATGGCTGCTGGTCTCACAGAGAAGGAGAAGGCAGTCTTACAAAGCACCGTGCTCTTAATGGAGAAGACACCAGGATATGCAGGAATACTATTAGATTGTGCTAAACCTATTTAAACACCATAACAAGCTAACATATAATATCTCATAGGCTGTGACAATTGTCCACTAAAGCTGCTTTCTCTTACTGAGCCTGAATGGACAAAGCACCAGGTGTTACAGTAGCATGTTCAGACACCGATGTGACAATTATATCCATAAAAAAGGATGGATTGCGCTACCTTGAAACAAAATAATGATCTTGTAGGTGTGATACTTTTGAAAGTTTAACCAAAATAAAGTAATAATTTTAAAAAGCAAGCTTTCATAATTGCTTAAGTCTCTTCATCAGGCAGGGTACAACAAAATATTTGAAGAAACACAAATATATACTCAAAAGGAGCATAGGCATAGTGTAATAAATGGACATTTAAATAAACACTTAGCTTTTGTGTTAAAAACCTGTTAAAAATTACGATGTTCTTAATAAAAAATATATTTTAATAAACTACTCCCCCAAAAAAGGAACATATTTCACATTATTGCGGCAGTAATAATCATATCATAAAAAAATTCTTTAACTTGCACAGTGAATGCTGAAAATTGATTTTACTAATGCAACCCCACGAAAAATTTCATCAAACATGAGCTAATGATATGTATGTCGAAATGACACCAATGAAATCTAAAGCTCTGTGAACAGAAAGCTAAAAAAGTAAGTGGCTCTACGACTATAATAACTTGATTTTTTTAAGTGATTTTCCTTTGCAAGTGTAGGAGAAACAAACATATGTAAAGTGTCAGAATTATTATATTGACCTTCCGAATAATGTAAATCATATCAAACTGTGATAAGTGATTAAAAAAACTCTATTTTTTTGTTCATATACCACCAAAAAGTGCATCAAAAAATTATTACAAAATTAATAATGTTCTAAAAGCTACAACTTATCATATAGAAATAAGTTTTCATACAGATATGCTGACTTAAAAATGTAAGACTTAGAGCTCTCGGAATATGGTTTCATAATTTTTGAGGTTGAAGGTAAACTTTAAGTTTGTTGAGTTAAACCTATAGCCTAACTGTTACGTATTGACTGCCTTGCTGTATGGAAGTGCTGCTGCTGTGGGTTAAATGAAGCCCTTTTTTTCCCCTGCTCTCAGTGTGGAGAGAGGAAGCTCATGAGCGGGAAGTGCAGGTGTGTGTGATGAATATGACTCATGCTTGGGTGAGCTGAGGGGTATGCCTGGGCTGGTTGCTCCCCACCCCTCGGCCATAAATGAGTCAGCTCACATCCACCTGATGTCGCTGATTCAGTTCACTTCTGGACTGTGACCTGTTGTGAGCGGATGCTGATACAGAGCTTCTCCATTGGAAGTTGTTGGGTTCCGTGGTTCATGGGTGGAGGTAGGGGCTTATGCCTAAGGCTTCTCAGGAGTTAGGCTGGTGGCTATTCCTTTACAGGTGTGCGGCCTGTATATACCCTGGGGGTGGTGCCTGTATATACAAATGGGGGGAGCCTGTATATACCACTGGGGGGCCTGTATATACCACTGGGGGGTCTGTATATACCACTGGGGGGGCACCTGTATATACAACTGGGGGAGCCTGTATATACCACTGGGGAGCCTTTATATACAACTGGGGGGATCCTGTATATACCACTGGAGAACCTGTATATACCACTGGGGGGCCTGTATATACCACTGGGGGGCCTGTTTATAACACTGGGGGGCCTGTATATACCACTAATGGGAGCCTGTATATACCACTGAGGGGGCTGTAACCTCTGATGGGGGGCCTGTATATACCACTGAGGGGGCCTGCATATACCACTGATGGGAGGCCTGTATATACCACTGATGGGGGCTGTAACCTCTAATGGGGGGCCTGTATATACCACTGATGGGGGGCCTGTATATACCACTGATGTGGGGCCTGTATATACCACTGAGGGGGGCCTGTATATACCACTGAGGGGGGCCTGTATTCCACTGATGGGGGTTGTAACCTTTGATGGGGGGGAACTGTATACCAGTGATGGAGGATAATATACCAGTAATGGGGGGCCATTTATCATGATGAGAGAGGCTGTATACCGTGATGAGAATCTGCTTCATTTCCCACCCTAGGCTTATACTCGAGTTAATAAGTTTTCCTAGTTTTGGAGGGTAAAATTAGGGGCCTTGGCTTATACTCGGGTCGGCTTATACTCGAGTATATACAGTAAATATAAACCTCTTGAGTTGCAATTGGTTGTGCACACTTTTATATAGAAGCTCTTTCCTCTATCTTTTATAGATTGATAACGATTGACATATCACTCATGAGCACCAGCGATACTCTCCAAGTAACAAGTATCCAGAATACCTTACTATCCGTGCGAGGAGAGAATAGTAGTATTTCACTTGCTCATCACTAGTGACACACAAATATTTTTTATTTTCCAATCAGTGCATTTATTTTACGATATGAAATAAAACATAAATAATTATTTATTGTACAAGATGAAAGAAAACATAAATAAAACTATAATGGCCTGATGTTTTTCCATTCATGCTGTAAAACCCATGTGCCTATTGTTCACCTGATAGTTTGCCAACAATGTGTTGTAAGGGTACTAGCCAAAGGGGATGAGACTTTCCAGAGTTAGATCCATTTCTTAAAGGTACACAAATTTGCCACATTGGTTGCGTCTATGACATGACCACATTGTTCTGACCAAAGTAACAAGATGTTTTTGTAACATAATTATATGACTTTTATTTACATACCAATAGAACTAGCAATAACACAGTAAAGACAGTAAAGAGTTGCTGAACAATTTTCTGTATAACAAAACTGTGGGAAGAGGTCAAACTAAAGCTTTACTTGACAGTGAATGGGATAATACCAGCATATAGTATATTCCAGTACTGCTCAAATTTTTTTGGAAAGTTAAGATTTAAATTCAAGATTGAATTTGGAAAAATACTTGGATATTTTCAAACTTCCACTCCAGAATTTGTCACGTGGCCTTGCAGTTGACCCCAACACCAGTAGAAACTTTTCTAGTCAGCAACCTTGCTCTCCAAGCTATTCACCTTACATGGACCTCCACTATGAGAACATTAGATGCAGGGAAATCTATTAACACATTTGGCAAAATGTAGCAGTTCAAACATTGGAGATCATATTCGTGTTAAGCTTGAAAATAATAGAAATGGGTTTAAGTATCTTACCCACTGAAAAAAAGTATGACCGTAAGTACAAAGCTAAAATTTCTTAGACGAGATTCTAAACTTGTTGTTCATTCTGTCAGTAAATTGGCCGATAGTAGTTCAGTTCATCAAATTGCTTCTCGAAAATATGAATTACTAACAATTTAAGAATAGATATTTTCGATTCTATTTCCAAGACATCTTATTCTCTTCTCTGCTTTGTTATTTACTTTTAAATAATTTCAGTATGTGGTTCTACCATTACTCCCCAGCAGTACGCCTGCTGTCTTGGAGTTATATTTGATTCAGATCTCTCCTTCACTCTCCACATCCGATCACTCTCTCGTTTGTGTCATCTACACCTCAAAAACATCTCTAGAATTCAACCTTTTCTTATTGTTGAGACTGCAAAAACTTCTAATTATTGCCCTTATTCATTCTCATCTGCATTACTGTAATTCTCAACTAATCGGTCTCCCTCTTACTAAACCCTCTCTCCAATCCATCCTGAATGCAGCAGCCAAGATCATAGTCCTTTCTAAGCGCTTCATTGATGCCTCTATTCTGTGCCAGTCATTGCACTTGCTGCCCATCTGCAGAGTACAATATAAAATGATCACTCTGACCCACAAAGCCCTCCACAGTTCTGCTCTGCCCTACATAAGAATAATAATATTTAGGCCCCTCTCACATCTAATGCAGGGCTGCGCATTAGATGTGAAAGGGGCCTTATTCATTTATATAGCAACATTAATTTCATAGCACTTTACAAACATCAGTAATGCTGTCCCCATTGAAGGTCACAATCTAAATATCTTATCGATATGTCTTTGCTACATCTCCTCCCTCATTTCTCTCTATCGCCCTACACTTGCCCTCCATACCGCAAATGACCTAAGACTGACATCATCTGCAATCTGAACCTCCCACTCACATCTCCAAGGCTTCTCATGAGCTGCACCAATTATCTGAAACGGATTACCAAGAACAATTCAATTAATTCCAAATATCCATAGCTTTAAGCGAGTGTTAAAAACACATCTCTTTAGATTAGCCTACCACCTCACCTCATGTATGTAACAATTCTCATTCTGCTCTACTCCAAATCTGGCCCCTTGTATCATTCTTCTACACCCCCATGCATTTTATAGCACTTTATCTGTACTTTATCTGTACTTTCACAAATCCTGGCTGGTGAACGGTTCATGCAGCATCATGTGAATCCCCTTTTTAATATATTGATGGCTGGACCATATATGATGGTATTTGTTACTATTACCTTTTGTGTCTCCCCTATTTCCTCATAGATTGTAAGCTTGCGAGCAGAGACCTCACTCCTAATGATCTCAATAATTTATTAATTTTTTTGTCTTGTATTGTCTGTATTGTATTATATTTGTATTGTCTCACATTGTCAGTATAGTATTTTATTTTATTATTGTATTGTATTTTATTATTATATACTATTGTATGGTATCGTATACCTTCTGAATTGTAAAGTGTTCCGGAATATGTTGGCACTATATAAATAAAAATTAATATTATTATTATAATATTATTAATTATAATTAATTAATTAGTCAATTCATATGGCCACTTTACACGCGGCTACATTTCTAGCTTATCCACAGGTAACCTACTGGTTGCAGTGAAATCATGGAGACATTATTCCATTTTTACACAGCAACAAGATAGAACCATGTCTCCAAGATTTCACTGCAGCCAGTAAGTTACCTGTGGATAAGCTAGAAATATAGCCGCGTGTAAAGTGGCCAATATAGATAGAAAAAACAAACCAGGCAAAAATATTTTTGAGAATAAACCAATCAGCATGGAAGATTCTAAGTATGGTAATTAAAAGAGTGCCTCGTTACATGATCTATCAGTAGCACCGTATAGATTAGAAATGCTTTGAAGGACATCCAGTGGCACCAAAGATGACAAATCCTGATCAAGATTGGGAAAATATTAGAAACTTGTATAATTTGAATCAATTATATTTACTTGCTAAAATGTTTTATAGAACATTACTATGTAAGATTAGTAGAATAAATAGTCAGGAAGGTCAAGCATCACTCTCAGACATGGCAGCCTCATGTTGAGGCTGCAGGAGCGACCTTTGTACTTCACAAAATAGATGGCATCATGAAGAGAGAAGATTAAGTGGCAATACTGAAGCAATATCTCAACATATTAGCCAGGAAGTTAGAACTTGGGTGGAAATGGGTCGTGACACAGCCTCCGGGAAACCGCCCCCTTCAGCGATCATTGGTGGAAGCTCCTGCATTGCGATTGGTTGTCGCTGCATAGGGCGGCATATTTAAGGAGCTGACCAGTCTCACTACACATTTGCTATAGCATCATGTATTAGCCAGCCTTCCTGCGCTGGCTGGCCAATCATGATACTATTGCTTTGTCCAATCATCGTACGAGCGTCTCGTAATCCACAACTCTGGCACGCCTATGTGTTGTCCCTGCTGCACCAGGTCCTCCCATATTACCTTCTGTCGCGGCGTGTAAATGAGGGACGGTGCTCTACAGAAGGTAACTTCAGGCATCCGGCGGTGCATCCAGAGATAGATTAAACCTTCTGTAGAGCACCTTGTAGCGGCGTGTAAAGGTACCTTTAGTGATTCTTGTAGAGGAGTTCCATGTATTCTTTCCATCTTTATTGATTTTGTTCTGGTTCAGTTAGTTTGTTCCTATTGGTGTATTTCACCATTCTCACTCTTGGTTGAAACTTTCATTCTATCTCTTTGATCCTGTGGCATTACTTTTCAGTTTTGCTCTGCAGCAGTTTTTATCTATCTCTGTACATATCTTCTGGTAATAAAGTTCTATGCACGAATGGCTCTCTTTAATCTTTTACTGATGCTGTCTGCATACTGATTGTTACCTTTTGTTTTAGTCATTTGTCTTTCTTCAATAATCTTTACGGTCTCTTCTGTTAACCATGGGTGTAACTGTCTCTTCTGCTTTTGTTGTGTTTATGGCTTCTTAAGTAATAATAATCCTTATATGTGCGCACAATTCCTCAGGCTTCCTTGCATCTGTGTCAAGTGATATAAATAGATTGTGCAGATTGTTCCAAAAAACTTAAGGTATGTCAGTCAAATCCCAGTTGGAAATGACATGTTGTCTAGCCTATTTACACAGTGTGAATCTTTGCTGTCAAAGGTTTATGATCAGCTCCAAAGTCAGCTCCTGGCATTGTTTTAATGATAATGATTGATTACCTATATCTTTGGCAAAAACATTTGTAGTCAATCTGATTCTTATAGACCCCATTCAGTGATGTCCAAGTGTAGAGTCTCAGTTTGTGACTTTAGAAAAAGGTGTTCATAATGGACAGTTGATTTGTCATACAAAAGTAAATGAAGAACAATGAGAAATGCAAAGTTTTACATCTTCATGAGTTTAGGCAGCTATCTAAACTGTAAGAACTATCAATCACCTTCCTTATCTGGATCACATACCTCATTTGTTACTATGGAATAATCTCCTTAGTTATAATCCCTTGATCTAAAAGTCATCTAAAAATCTATCTGTTGAAAAATTTATCTGTGCCAATGATTACAATGATTATATTTTCAGTATTTTTGTGATTTATATTCTCACATTTTTGATACCATCAAACCTACAATGCATTATTACAAAACTTATCATTATTATAAGATCTCTTTTACATATAATTTATTTAATAATCTGTTTTAATAATTTTTTAATCTATTACATTTTTACTGGAATTAACCTGCTGATAATGATGGACTATGAATGCTCAGGACATTTAAAGCTATACGCTAATCACTCATCCCCCAAAATCTGTATATAACTATTTTTGTGCTTTATAGGTTCTAGCCCAGTATATACCACATAATTCTTTTACCTCTCTTTTTAATGAAAATTATACCTGTACGTTTTAGTGTTTTTAATTGATTTTTGTATGCTGTATTTTTATTTATTTTTTATGTATTTTCCGTCACTGATCCATTCCTCAAACTTTAGATAGCATTTACGGTGTATTGTTTACAAACATAGTAACGTCACAAAGGGATCCTCCCTGACTGTTGATGTCACATTCAGCATTACATTGCACTTTTTTGGCGCCTTACTCTTGTTAAATATGAAGTGTGGTCATTGTTAATCTTGATGTCCCTGAGGAAGGAGCTCAGAGGTGGCTTCGAAACGCGTAGGACAGGAAGAATAAAGGATGTTTTACTGAAGCACTGTCTTCTCCGTGACTTTGTGACACAGCAGCGCGGACCATCACACACCTTTTCCTTACATCTGAAGTTTTTTTTCACCGCATCTGCCGCGATTTAAAAAAAAACGCTGATGTGAAAGGGCCCTAAGAGGAATAGAGATAAGCAACAGCACGTGTGGAAAACACTTGGGTATACTAATATATAGACTACTGAGCATGAGTCAACAGTCTGATGCAGGAACAAAAAAGGCAAACACAATTCTGGGATGTATTAAGAAAATCATACAATTTAGATTACATGAAGATATTATCCCCTTTTATTCCTCTTTGGTCAGACCACATCTGGTATATTATTTCCAGTTCTGGGCTCCACATTTTAAAAATACATCAACAAGCTGGAGCAAATTCAGTGAAGAGAGACCAGTATGGTGACTGGTCTGCAAACCATGTCCTGTAAGGGACAGTTAAATAATTTGTAAATATTTATTTTGCAAAAAAGAAGACTAAGAAGAGACTTAATAGCTGTCTACAAATATCTCAAGGGCTGCCACACTGTAGGGGGATCAGTTTTATTTACATTTGCACAAGGAAACATAAAGCAATGGGATTAAACTGAATAGGAGGAGACAGATTAGATATTAGAAAAAATGTTTTTGACAGTGGGGATGACTAACAAGTGGAACAGACTGCCACAAAGGTTGTGAGTTCCTCTTCAATGGATGTTTTCAAACAGACGCTGAACAGACATCTGTCTAGGATGATTTAATGAATCTTTCTTTGAGCAGAGGGTTGGACCAGAGGACCAGGAAGTCGCTTCTAACTCTACCATTCTATGAGTCCAAGAATCTTCATTCAGTCTCATTTCATTCACTAGGTCCATACAGTTGTGGCCAAAAGTATTGACACCCCTGCAATTCTGTCAGATAATACTCAGTTTCTTCCAGAAAATGATTGCAACCACAAATTCTTTGGTATTATTCTCTTCATTTAATTTGTCTTCAATGAAAAAAAACACAAAAAGAATTGTCCTAAAGCCAAATTGGATATGAATCCACACCAAACATAAAAAAGGAAGGTGGGGACAAAAGTATTGGCACTGTTGGAAAAATCATGTGATGCTTCTCTAATTTGTGTAATTAACAGCACCTGTAATTTACCTGTGGCACCTAACAGGTGTTGGCAATAACTAAACCACACTTGCAGCCAGTTGACATGGATTAAAGTTGATTTAACCTTTGTCCTGTGTCCTTGTGTGTACCACATTGAGCATGGAGAAAAGAAAGAAGACCAAAGAACTGTCTGAGGACTTGAGAAACCAAATTGTGAGGAAGCATGAGCAATCTCAAGGTTACAAGTCCATTGCAAAAGATCTGAATGTTCCTGTGTCTACCGTGCGCATTGTCATCAAGAAGTTTAAAGCCCATGGCACTGTGGCTAACCTCCCTAGATGTGGACGGAAAAGAAAAATTGACGAGAGATTTCAACGACTCATTAAGACAACCTGGTAATTCCAAGATCCCCCAGAGTCACCATATTGATCCTGAACTTAGTGTGGACACCTGATCAACATAGTACAGGGAAGCACAGAACTCCTGGACTCAAGCAATCCACCAGCCTCAGCCTCCTAGTAGCTGGGATTACAGGTGCACGCCACCATATCCGGCACATTCAACACAAGATTGTGCCGATGGTGGATAAAGAACCTCGACTAACATCCAAACAAGTTCAAGCTGCCCTGCAGTCCGAGGATACAACAGTGTCAACCCATATTATCAGTCGGCGTCTGAATGAAAAGGGACTGTATGGTAGGATACTCAGGAAGACACCACTTCTTACCTCGAGACATAAAAAAGCCAGGCTGGAGTTTGCCAAAACGTACCTGAGAAAGCCTAAAACGTTTTGGAAGACTGTTCTCTGGTCAGATGAGACAAAAGTAGAGCTTTTTGGGCAAAGGCATCAACATAGAGTTTACAGGAGAAAAAAAGAGGCATTCAAAGAAAAGAACACGGTCCTTACAATCAAACATGGCGGAGGTTCCCTGATGTTTTGGGTTGCTTTGCTGCCTCTGGCAGTTGACTGCTTGACCATGTGCATGGCATTATGAAGTCTGAAGACTACCAACAAATTTTGCAGCATAATGTAGGGCCCAATGTGAGAAAGCTGGGTCTCCCTCAGAGGTCATAGGTCTTCCAGCAGGACAATGACCCAAAACACACTTCAAAAAGCACTAGAAAATGGTTTGAGAGAAAGCACTGGAGACTTCTAAGGTGGCCAGCAATGAGTCCAGACCTGAATCCCATAGAACACCTGTGGAGAGATCTAAAAATGGCACTTTGGAGAAGGCACGCTTCAAATATCAGGGACCTGGAGCAGTTTGCCAAAGAAGAATGGTCTAAAATTCCAGCAGAGCATTGTAAGAAACTCATTGACGGTTACCGGAAGCGGTTGATCGCAGTTATTTTGGCTCAAGGTTGTGCAACCAAGTATTAGGCTGAGGGTGCCAATACTTTTGTCTGGCTCATTTTTGGAGTTTTGTGTGAAATGATGAATGTTTTGCTTTTGCTTTTTGCTTCATTCTCTTTTGTGTTTTTTCATTTAAGACAAATTAAATGAAGATAATAATACCAAAGAATTTGTGATTGCAATCATTTTCAGGAAGAAACTGAGTATTATCTGACAGAATTGCAGGAGTGTCAATACTTTTGGCCACAACTGTAGTTTCCATAAACAGTTCCATGTTAGCCTTAGCCCATTTTGGCATTCAAGTCTCCCATAACAATGGGTATGTCTTGTTTTGGCATCTTGTCAATTACTTCTTGAACTTGATTGTAGAGTAGTTTAACATTTTCCGTCTCAGCATCTGCTGTTGGTGAGTAGATTTGTATAATCGGGACTTGAAATGACACACCTGGTAGTTGTATCGAAATGACAATTACTGACTGCATTGTGCTTCAAGACAGTGCCGGACAATTTTTGGATGAGAATAAAGGTGACACTGTTTCTTCTTCGGCTATCATTGCCAGAATAGTAGATTCAATTTACTTTTCACTGAAATTGTCCAGAAATGTCTGAAAACGCATTACATTTATTGCAGGCCAAATTATTCTCCACTAAGTACCAAAAATTATTTTCATAGGTAGGTTAAATTATTCTGACACTGCAGTAATCATTATTAGTGATATTTTGTGTTGATTTGGAGAAACAACTTAATATATTAATTCAGTTGAGTTATTTAAAAATTGTTCTTGTTTGATTGATTTAGCTGAAAGATTCTATATTTTGCTAATAAACCTAATTTGCAATGGGGGGGGCATGAATAGTTTTTGATTACAGAATGTATAATATAAAATCTGATAACTCATCTTAAGTCAGTCCTAAAGGTAAAGCTCTGGTTGAAACTGACTGTGTTTCAGTCTTTATAATCTTTCTTTTTTTTTACTCTTGATTTTTCATTTTTTAGTTAATGCACTCTTGTTTCTTCTTTAATTTAGATTTAATGCATTTAAATGTTTCCAAATTAATCCTGATGTTTTTGCTTAACTTTGTCACTTGTTCTCATTTCCATATCTCTCGAGCCTCCTACATGATAACACATGAAAATGTTTCATTCCTAAAGGTTTCATCTTTGTTCAGTGGCTTATTTTAACACTTCTTTATATAGGAACAAACCCAACAGTGAAATAACGTTTTGTATTATCTTGTAACTTTAAAAGCAATAAGTGATGAGCATGCTTTTCATTAAGAACACCACAATAGTATACTATGGAAACCAGAGAAGAATGGTTGATGCAATACTGGGAGCATAACCCAACAGAGTGAGCATGTCCAACTGTCTGCAATATAATCTGTCCAATACTGGTCTGAAAATGTTAAACCATAATATATAGCTATTTAAATCAAACTTCTGCTAGCTTAGCTAGAGAGAGGTGTTAATTCATGTCTGCAGCCTTCAAGACAGCTCAGTGCTGTAAATAACTACTTGAGTCTTTCCATATCTTCCACATATTACCGTATATACTCGCGTATAAGCCGAGTTTTTCAGCCCAAATTTTGGGCTGAAAAGTCCCCCCTCGGCTTATATGCGAGTATATACGGTAATCTACCGTATGTGCAGCAGCAGCCGCCGGAGGTATACAGGCCCCCCCCATCAAGCTCCACGGACCCCCCCCCCTTTGCGCGGCAGCCTGTAAGGGAAAATTATACTTATCAGTGTCCCGCGCTGTCCCGCCGCTGCCGACATCACGATTCCGGGCTTCATTCCGCGTCTTCCGCACTTCCTGTGGTCGCGGGAATGACGTCATTGCCCGCGACCGCCGGAAGCCGGAAGTCGCGGATTGAAGCCCGGGATCGTGTGTCGGCAAGCGGCGGGACAGCGCGGGACACTAATAAGTATAATTTTCCCTTACAGGCTGCCGCGCAAAGGGGGGGGGGGTCCGTGGAGCTTGATGGGGGGGCCTGTATACCTCCGGGGCTGCTGCTGTATAGAGCCCCTGGGGCTGCTGCTGTATAGAGCCCCTGGGGCTGCTGCTGTATAGAGCCCCTGGGGCTGCTGCTGTATACAGCCCCTGGGGCTGCTGCTGTATAAGCCCCTGGGGCTGCTGCTGTATACAGCCCCTGGGGCTGCTGCTGTATAAGCCCCTGGGGCTGCTGCTGTATACAGCCCCTGGGGCTGTGCTGTATACACCTGGGCTGCTGCTGTATACAGCCCCTGGGGCTGCTGCTGTATACAGCCCCTGGGGCTGCTGCTGATACTACCTCCTGGGGCTGCTGTATACTACCACTGGGGCTGTATATACCTGTGGGGCTGCTGTAGCTGTATACTACCACTGGGGCTATATTTACCTGTGGGGCTGCTGTATGTATACTACCACTGGGGTTTTTACTGTGGGGTGATACTACCATGGGTTATTAGTGGGGCTGCTGTATACTACCACTGGGGCTATATTTACCTGTGGGGCTGCTGTATACTACCACTGGGGCTATATTTACCTGTGGGGCTGCTGTATACTACCACTGGGGCTATATTTACCTGTGGGGCTGCTGTATACTACCACTGGGGCTGTATTTACCTGTGGGGCTGCTGTATACTATCACTGGGGCTGTATATACCTGTGGGGCTGCTGTATACTACCACTGGGGCTCTATATACCTGTGGGGCTGCTGTATACTACCACTGGGGCTCTATATACCTGTGGGGCTGCTGTATACTACCACTGGGGCTGTATATACCTGTGGGGCTGCTGTATACTACCACTGGGGCTGTATATACCTCTGGGGCTGCTGTATACTACACTGGGGCTGTATATACCTCTGGGGCTGCTGTATACTACCACTGGGGCTGTATATACCTTTGGGGCTGCTGTATACTACCACTGGGGCTGTATATACCTCTGGGGCTGCTGTATACTACACTGGGGCTGTATATACCTCTGGGGCTGCTGTATACTACCACTGGGGCTGTATATACCTCTGGGGCTGCTGTATACTGCCACTGGGGCTGTATATACCTCTGGGGCTGCTGTATACTACCACTGGGGCTGTATATACCTCTGGGGCTGCTGGATACTATCACTGGGGCTGCTGTATACTACCACTGGGGCTGCTGTATATACCTCTGGGGCTGCTGTATACCACACTGCTGGGGGCTATATACCTGTGCTGGGGTCCACCCTCGGCTTATACACGAGTCAATAGGTTTTTCCAGATTTTTGGGGCAAAAGTAGGGGGGTCGGCTTATACACGGGTCGGCTTATACACGAGTATATACGGTACTTTGATTGATACTTGCCTTGATCACCTCTTTATATTGTTTTTTCTCCATCTTCATCCCTGGCTGTACATTTTCATTTACCACTTTTATCTTGAACTGTCTTATTCTCTTGCCCTTTCACAGTACTACAAAATTCCTCTTGGATTTATATGTGGTTTACTGAAGTCCTAAGGACTTTAAAAAATGTTTAAAAACCTTTCTGAAATTACATAATTTCTTCTACATAAAAGAATGCAGTTTGTTAATGAGAACCTGTCAGATAAAACATGCTATTATCGTGCAGATATGGTGTTAATATGCAGGTTAATAGCATTTGGAAGCTGTTTGGTTCCAATACCAAGAACTCTGCTGTTGAATGGAAATTAACTTTATTCCTCTTAGTCATAGTTGTCATGCTGGTGAGAGGTGGCTGTAACTCTGACCCCAACACCAATGGCGACTGTGGGTCAGTCTCTGGTATGAGGTTACAGCCACGGCTCACCATGCCCAGAGCAGTAACTAAAGTTGCTCCAGCTCCACCCCAATTAGTGAATGCCCGAGGATGCCGGGAAGAATGAAGTTCATTCTTTGTGTCAGTGTCAGGCAGCTTCAGAACGCTATTAACCTCCAGATTGACCCCATATCTGTAGGTTAATAACATTTTTTTTACCTGACAGATCACTTTTAAAGAGGCCTACAAATATATCTAAATATTTCTTGAAGGTATAAGAGGTAATAATAACAAAACATCTAAATTGTAGTAAGCATCGGTATGCAATTCGTACGGTCAAAAGTGGCAAAAAAAGAGATCCCATATGTCTACAGATTAAAAAATTAAATACAAATAAAGAAAAGACAGGTAGCAAAATAGGAATCAAAACTATCATAAACTTTTCATGTCTTGAACTTACATGCTACTCACATGGTCTGAACTACTCCACATTTAAAATGGAACATTAAATGCTGGTGCAACAATGCAAAACAATGACCAAAAACACTAAGTATGACTATTGGGGTATCAAATATAAATACTTTAATAAGTTACTTGCAGGGGGTCAGAAGATCAGTAAAATAGTGGTGGACCTTATGACACCCTCAGAGCTCACTAGATTGAACTTCTTTTGTGGGAAATGTGTTTTTTAATGTTAACGGCTCAATGTTATAAATTTGGTGAAACAGCTGGGGATTCAAGGTGCTCACCACACATCTAGGTAAATTCCTTGAGGGGTCTAGTTTCCAAAATGGGGGTCACATGTGAGAGGTTTCCACTGTTTAGGCATATCAAAGGCTCTGCAAATGTGACATAGCATCTTCCATTGATTTCAGCTGATTTTGTGTTCCAAAAGTCAAATGGCGCTGCTACTCTACCGAGCCCTGATGTAAGCCCAAACAGTAGTTTGTCACCACATTTGGGGTATCAGCAAACTCAGCAGAAATTGCACAACAAACTTTATACTGCACTTTTTCCTGTTACCCTTGTGAGAATAAAAAATTAAGGGCTAAAATAAAATTTTTGTAAAATTTTATTTTTTTTTCCTTCCACCATTGCTTACAATCCTGTAAAGTACCTAAATGGTACAGTTTTTTAAAATGGTGTCACTTTCAGGTATTTGCTCTCCAAAGTCACTAGAAATGTGATGTGATCCATAACAAAATTGGTTTTGTAAATTTTGTTGGAAAAATGAGAAATTGCTGATAAACCTTTCAACTTATTAAAAAAATGTTTAAAAAATGATGCTGATGTAAAGTAGACGTGTTGAATGTTGTTTATTAACTAATATCTCCATAATTTTCTGGTTTAAGGGTATAAAAATTTAAAGTTTGAAAATTGCAAAATTTTCACCAAATTTCTGACATTTTCACAAGTAAATTTAAAAAATATTGTCCTAAATTTACCACTAATATAAAGTACCAAATGTTACAAAAAAATAATCTCAGAGTCAGTGGGATCTGTTGAATCTTTCCAGACATATTACCTTATAAAGTGACACTGGTCAGAACAGTAAGATAAAATGGCCTGGTCAGAAAGGTGAAAACTAGGCTTGGGTTGAAGGGATTATCTTTTAATTGTTGCCGATCTGTTTAACAGTTATATTGTATAATAATTTTATAATAGAAAATATAAGAAATAACAAAACAATGTAAAATGGCAAGATAAAAATTGCTTAAGATAATCCATATCCCTGTTCCTGCTCTCTCCCTCATTCCCTTCCTATGTTTTCTCTTTACCCATTTTCGTTACCCCATACTATCATTTATTTTTCTACTCTTTAGTAGGAAATTGTTGATACATTACTCTGTTAATTGTACTGTGTTTAAAAAAATAAAATAAAATAAAAACATTAAATAAATAGAATATTAGATAGACTATGCAGAGAGCAGAGAAAGTAAAATTAAAGTGACTGCTAAACAGGAGCTCCAGCAAACACTGACGGTACTGAGAGAGCAGTGACATCAATGACTTCACCTGAGGTCACAGCCGGGGTACCGGAACCCCAGCTGTGAACTCAGTGATGTCACAGCTCTCTCGTCAGTGTGTGCCAAAGCTCACAGGAGATGGTCACTTTAATGTCACCTTTCAGTGGGATCTCCGGATGTAGCAGAGACCTCTTTCTAGCTTACCGTCAGAACTGTTTGGGTCAATAAATGGGAAAAATAGTTTGTGTTTGTGTCTGTGATTTTTAACTTTTTACTTACAGGATTGTTAATGTGGGGATCACAGAGACCAGTATATTAGCAATAAAGCATATAATGTCAAATGTCAGCTCATAATTGTAATCAACTTCTTATATTACCCCAATTGCCACCACACTAGGGCAAGCAGGAAGAGCTGGGTAAAGCGCCAGGACTGGCACATTTAATGGATGTAACATTTCTGGGGTGGCTGCGGGTGGATTTTCTAAGTCTGCAGGGAAGGGGGGGGCAATAACTATGGATTTGCCCAGGCTTACAATACCAACTTCCAGCCATGTGCTTTATATTACACAATAACATAGTTTTTAAGGTTGAAGGAAGACTTTAAGTCCATCTAATTCAACCTAACATGTTGATCCATAATCCATGAGTATGAACATTTCGGAGACCAAACACCGTTTTTAAAAAAAATTATTTATTTAAAAATTAAAAAAATCCTCAAGGTATTCCCTGTATTTTGATACCCAGCCATGATAGTGCACACAACTGCACAGTGATTTATCTGCACTGTGTATCAATATATGGAAATCCCCGCCGTGCCAATTTATTCAATGATTTATTTTTACACAGACAACTACTGCAAGGCTGGGAAACTAATCAAAGACACTGTCACAGAGGGTGGGGCCTCGGTCTGACTGCAACCAATCACAGATGTTGTCACAGGGGGGTGGACAGGGAATGATTGAATATGCATGAGGCTTAATAAGTGGACCCAGAAGTAGTGTGACTGCAGCATGGAGACTGGTAAGTATAATTGTCCTGCTTTTAATCCCCACTTTGTTTCCTTTTGCAGCCCCCCAGTCCTTACTATCACTATTTTCTAGCATTAAGTTTCAGGTCCCCATAGACTTATATGGAGTTTGGGGTTCAGGCTCAAGTTCAGATCAAGTCCTGTCCTGAACCCAGACTTTTTTCTTTTTAAAGTCTGTCAGAATCTGCATCTACAGGTTGGCCCATCTTTAATAAGATTACAAATGGTGAATGCTGTTTGAATAGAGCTAGAAAAAGTTGTAAACCATGGCACTAGAAGAGGAACCACAAAATGTGTAGGTCTTCTAGTCTTTACTGGACAACGTTCCAAGAAGCTGTGTTGTCTCCAACTTCCACTCATGTGGTTACCACGAAGAAATGCTACCGGCCAGAACGCCCTTGTTTTTAACTATCGAAGGAATTCTTCCAGCTCTATACAAACAGGATTGGGCATCTCTACATAATGGGATTTCAATTTAAATGTTTTATCACATTACATTTCATTGTGCTACATTATATGGACTGAATAATTAATCCTGTTCTATTCTTTTCATATATCTCTATTTTGTATGGGGCAACACACAGGGCGTGTTGTTCTGCCAACAGCTTACAGATTCTCCCCAATATTATCTATAAAACAACTCATGGGTCCCCCTGGCCACGGCCGCCGTTAGAGGGTTATTACTCTTAATAATTAAGGGGCTCCGGGTCTCACTGCAAGGGGCATGGCCAGCAGGGGGCACAGCCATGACTCCAGGGGGTGTAGCCATTTGGAGCAGGGAGCAGGCTCCTCTGAGCCCTGTCCCACAACATCTTGCACGGACCCCCCCTCTCCTATCTATCATCGCCGGGCCCTGGAGCTGCAGGGGTGTAGCTGTGGCAGCGAGCGGTGGGCCCCACCATGCTCTGTGTGGCCGGTGGTCGGTAGAGGTTGAGACTTTTGCACAGTGGCTGCGGCCATTTTGTTGAAGTCTCAACTTCTACTGACCGCCAGCCACAAAGAACATGGTGGCGCCCACCACTCACTGCACCCCTGTCAGTGGCTATGACTGGGGACCCTAGCTGGGGCCCCCCCTGAGCCCGCTCCTCCCCACCAATCCTCCTCCCTCCCTGCGCCTCCTGCAGCTGCCGGTGCCTAAAGCAGGAACAGCAGTTGAGTGGAGAGCGGCGGCCCTGGAGCTGACACCACACTACAGCCCTGCTGCTGCACCAGGTAACACTGCACTGGGGGTATACTATATACTGGGTGTGCACATTACTACATACAGCTGATATACACTATGTACAGCTCACTAGTTCATACAGGTCACTACTACACTGTATAATACAGCAGTGGTAGTGACCTGTATACAGCAAGTGATAGTAACATGTATACAGCACATAGTATTAACGTAGGATGTAGTAGTGGCATTTAATGATCTGTATGTAGTTTTACATAGTAGTATAACATGTCCTGTATACAGTGCACAGTGTATATGATGTAATAGTGACCTATATGTAGCAGTGATCTGTACATAGTGTATATCAGCTGTATGTAGTGATGTGCACACCCAGTATACACACCCAGTATCCAGTATACCCCCAGTGCAGTGTTACCTGGTGCAGCAGCAGGGACGCCAGGATGAGCAGGGTCTCCAGCAGGACTCCTCGTCTCTGGCACATGGTATAGTGAGGACAGGGGTGGTGATGCACAATAATACAAGTGTCCAGGATCTGTGGCAGCTCAGGATGTGGCTGGGTGCTCTGGCCTCGCACACACACACACTGTTGATGACAGCCGCAGCCATATCCCGGGACCCAGAGTCGGTGGCCAGGATCAGCGACAAGGTGAGGGCTGGTGCCAAGTGACTGGAGTCAGAACTCAGGAGGGAGCTGCTGCCGGTGAGTTAGATGCTTGTCTGTCGCTCTCAGTCTGTCTCTCGCTCTCAGTCTATCTCTCGTTTTCATTCTGTCTCTCGCTGTCTGTCTCTCATTCTCTGTCTCTTGTTCTCTGTCTCTCGCTCTCTGTCTCTCGCTCTCTGTCTCTCGCTCTCTGTCTCTCGCTCTCTGGCTCTCACTCTCTGGCTCTACACAGCACTATACTCTATATACAGGTCCACACTGGATGCTGTATTTGTGTATCTATATACTGTATATATACAGTTAGGGCCAGAAATATTTGGACAGTGACACAAGTTTTGTTATTTTAGCTGTTTACAAAAACATGTTCAGAAATACAATTATATATATAATATGGGCTGAAAGAGAACATTCCCAGCTGCAATATGAGAGTTTCCACATCCAAATCGGAGAAAGGGTTTAGGAATCATAGCTCTGTAATGCATAGCCTCCTCTTTTTCAAGGGACCAAAAGTAATTGGACAATGGACTCTAAGGGCTGCAATTAACTCTGAAGGCGTCTCCCTCGTTAACCTGTAATCAATGAAGTAGTTAAAAGGTCAGGGGTGGATTCCAGGTGTGTGGTTTTGCATTTGGAAGCTGTTGCTGTGACCAGACAACATGCGGTCAAAGGAACTCTCAATTGAGGTGAAGCAGAACATCCTGAGGCTGAAAAAAAAGAAAAAATCCATCAGAGAGATAGCAGACATGCTTGGAGTAGCAAAATCAACAGTTGGGTACATTCTGAGAAAAAAGGAATTGACTGGTGAGCTTGGGAACTCTAAAAGGCCTGGGCGTCCACGGATGACAACAGTGGTGGATGATCGCCGCATACTTTATTTGGTGAAGAAGAACCCGTTCACAACATCAACTGAAGTCCAGAACACTCTCAGTGAAGTAGGTGTATCTGTCTCTAAGTCAACAGTAAAGAGAAGACTCCATGACAGTAAATACAAAGGGTTCACATCTAGATGCAAACCATTCATCAATTCCAAAAATAGACAGGCCAGAGTTAAATTTGCTGAAAAACACCTCAAGAAGCCAGCTCAGTTCTGGAAAAGTATTCTATGGACAGATGAGACAAAAATCAACCTGTACTAGAATGATGGGAAGAAAAAAGTTTGGAGAAGAAAGGGAACGGCACATGATCCAAGGCACACCACATCCTCTGTAAAACATGGTGGAGGCAACGTGATGGCATGGGCATGCATGGCTTTCAATGGCACTGGGTCACTTGTGTTTATTGATGACATAACAGCAGACAAGAGTAGCCGGATGAATTCTGAAGTGTACCGGGATATACTTTCAGCCCAGATTCAGCCAAATGCTGCAAAGTTGATTGGACGGCGCTTCATAGTACAGATGGACAATGACTCCAAGCATACAGCCAAAGCTACCCAGGAGTTCATGAGTGCAAAAAAGTGGAACATTCTGCAATGGCCAAGTCAATCACCAGATCTTAACCCAATTGAGCATGCATTTCACTTGCTGAAATCCAGACTTAAGACGGAAAGACCCACAAACAAGCAAGACCTGAAGGCTGCGGCTGTAAAGGCCTGGCAAAGCATTAAGAAGGAGGAAACCCAGGGTTTGGTGATGTCCATGGGTTCCAGACTTAAGGCAGTGATTGCCTCCAAAGGATTCGCAACAAAATATTGAAAATAAAAATATTTTGTTTGGGTTATGTTTATTTGTCCAATTACTTTTGACCTCCTAAAATGGGAAGTGTTTGTAAAGAAATGTGTACAATTCCTACATTTTCTATCAGATATTTTTGTTCAACCCTTCAAATTAAACGTTACAATCTGCACTTGAATTCTGTTGTAGAGGTTTCATTTCAAATCCAATGTGGTGGCATGCAGAGCCCAACTCGCGAAAATTGTGTCACTGTCCAAATATTTCTGGCCCTAACTGTATAGTGTGGACCTGTATACACAGTAGAGTGCTGTCTGTGTATACAAGATATACAGCCGGCAGTCTCTGCATACGGCCAGCAGTCTGTATGTCTAATGCCTGCACAGTCTCCAATGTGTATACATCCCATAGCCGTCACTAATGTGCATACAAGCCGCATCCGTCTCCATTGTGCATTTGTCCCACAGCCATCTCCATTGTGCATAGGTTCTGTAGCAGTCTTCATTGTGTATTTGACCTGCAGGCGTCTTCATTGTGCATTTGTCCCGCAGCCATCTCCATTGTGTATACAGCCAGCAGCAGTCTCTATTGTGTATTCTCTATTGTGTGTACAGCCTGCAGCCATTTCCATTGTGCATATGGCCAGCAGCCATCTCCATTGTCTATATGGCCCGCAGCCATCTCTATTTTGTATACAGCTAGCAGCCATCTCTATTGTGTATTCTCTATTGTATATACAGCTATTGTGTATTAAGCCCACAGCAGTCTCAAGTGTGTATGTGTGTGATATATAATAGAGAGAGTGTAAAAAAAAAAAGGAAAAACAGCACAAAAATATAGAAAAATATGGACTTTATTGCCCAATGGCGTGGCAACGCATTGGGCAATAAAGTCCACTTTTATCTATTGTTTTGTACTGTTTTTCCTTTTTTTACTCTATTGTAAGGAATCATCTGGATTGCTGGTTGGGAAAGCTTTGCACATAAATTGAGGTAATTTTTGGTGCTGTTCCAATTCTTTACTATAAATATATGTATGGGTGGAGGTGGAGCATGGGAGGAGGCAGAGCATAGGTGGAGGTGGGACATGGGTGAGGGCTGGGCGGAGTCTCAGGGGGGGACCCAAAATTTTGGCAGTGAGGGGCCCCGAAATTAATAGTGGCAGCCCTGCCCCTGGCATACTAACTGTTTTTGCAGGTAATAATAATATTGGTATGTTGAGTACTTGACTACAATATGAAGTAAATTTAGTATTTTATTTTGTCTATTTTTTGGGGGGTAAGGAGGTTGTTTTTTGGTTAGTTTTGTCTTGAATTCTTTTCTATGGAAAAGGTTTAAGAATGGCAATGTTTTGCCCTCATTTTATCATTATTTAATGATCTAGGCTATAATTGGAAATTTTTATTGTTATTTCCAATTGAAAAAATATATATTATTACACATTTAAACTTTTGACGAAATTTAATGTGCTAAATAACCTTTTTATAAATGGGAATTGACAAGAAGGATAAAGAGGTGTGAGCTGAGTCTAACAGTTTAGTTTTGCTTTGTTCTAGATCAATACAACCAGAGAATAAAAGGTTGAACCTAATAGAAATGTCTTTTTTCAGCTACTAGATATCTTGCTATGTAACACTGTCAGATACTGAGACATCTGCATTTTTTGATTCATTTGACACTGCTAACAAGATCTCATCAAGTTCACCGATAGCTCAAGAGAAAATAAAAGGATCAGAAGCATCCTGCGGAAATTTAACAAAGTCTTCAAAATTCTTTGTATGTAATAACAAGTGATTACAAATGATTGACTCTGAAATGCTAACTTTAAATAAACACTATAAAACAATGGAGCGCTATTTATTCTCCTTTCCCTGGTAAAATTAATGTTCAAGCTTATGTAAAGGATTCAACAGTTCTAGCTTTTATATGAATAAAGAGGATATCAACTGCTATCTGATATGTATGGTTAGTTTTGACGGAAGTAAATACAATTTTACACTGAAATTTCATTTGTCATAGCAACTTTAAAAATTAGAATAAAAAAGCTTCATGTGTAGAGTATCTGGATGACAGCTGAATGCTTGCTTGTTTCACAGCTATTTCTCTTAATTCCACCATTTACAGGCTTGCTTAGCTACACCAAGCATGCAACTGAACAGTTAGAGGGGAAAACCTGCATTACAAATTATTTCCAATAGTAATATGATCAGGAATGGGAGACTACTAGAGATGAACAAATCGATTAGATTTGTAGTGAGTTTGCCCTTATTTTTTGGAAGTTTCACTGGAAACCTCAGAGGGTCCTACCAACATTTCAGGGCAATTGCCATATTTGTGATTTGAGTCAAACTGATTCACTCCCAATCAAATGTTAGAGAAATATTTGCAAAGCTGTAGAATTAAAATATTAAAAGATTTGCTAATATTTAGATGCTACCATCCATAAAAATAAGTAGCTCACTATGCCTTTTGGGGCTGTTATAACAAAAGGGGTTATAACTTGTGATGAGTGAGTTGTTCGGTATTCAGGTTCGGATAAGTCTAAGCAAAACTACTTTGTACTACTCGAATATTCATACCGAGTAGTGAACATAATGCAAGTCAATGAGCAACTCTGTTCTCTGGGGAGAACAGGGGGCTGGGTTTGGGTGGATCTGTCCCTGAAGCATCAATCTATTCTGATTGCAAGGGACATAGCTGCCTCCAGTGACTCTGAAGTAGAATATTGAGCCATGGAGTCCTGGAGCCTACTACACAGCCCATGACAGAACTGACTCATAAGAGCTGGGTCATTCCATTGGATGTCTGTGGCCCACCTCCCGAACTCTGAACAATACTTCTCAGCTGGCCGCATCCCCTTCCGGAGTCCACGGAGTTTCGACTCTGCCAGAGAGACATCATCAGGGTCCCCATAAAAAAGGGCCAAAGTCGAAAAAACTCATCTACTGACCGCGTAGATAATCGAACGGTAGAGAGAAAGGCCAGGACTGGTGATCTCCTCACATCAGGGAGACAACGGTCCCCACTCTCTGCTCTTCGCTTCCCAAAGAACATGGGTGGGGCCTGAAATATCACTTGCAGGCCTCCTGGATGTCTGAAACTTATCAAGCACCCCAAAAACCTATCAGGGAGGGAAATCTTGTGTTCCAGCTGGGTCTGAGTCTGGGCAAAGACAAACAGACCCACGATATATTGTAGCTGCTGCACCACCTGTTCTCACAGATCCATCACCTCCTGTGAAAGGATCTGCTTGAACTGAACAAGCACTGCTGCAGGATCCATAATGGATCCAAGAAAAAAAGGTATTATGCTGGAGATTATGTCACGCTTGGACTAAAGGGGATGTCCAGCTACTGTGAGTGACAGTGACACATGGAACAACAATGTCAGCACACAACACAAAACTACAGACGGGGAGACACTGGGAGGGGCAAATACAGTGGCGGGCCCTGCTCAAAGGGAACAGAGGAGAGCTGACCTCCTAGCACTCACCTGTGGCCCTGCCCTGATCTCCCTACCGTCCCCATACAAGTTCTTTCAACTCATCACCTAACTGGATACCTAGGCCTTCACTGGCCCTGATGTTAACCTCAATAGGGAATGGCCAGTGGGAGCGCTAGTCCCAACCACTACAATAAAGAACCCAAAAGGGAAAGATAGAAATACAGGGAAGCAACAAGGCAGCTTCACGCGTGCTGCCATGTTCCTTGGCAGCAGACGGCTTAGCAGTAGTCGGCTCTACAGAGAACTTCCTTCTCCTCGGGAAGTTTGGCTAGGAGTATTCAATCTCCAGCAAAGCATGCTGGAACCATGTGACCATATAAAGGGGATGAGAGTAATCACAGATTGGCCACACCTGGAAAAGAACTAGCTAGTTTGCTAGCAGCAGAGACTGACAATAACTCCTCAACTGCCGAAGGAAAGAAACACGTTTAATGTGAAGTCTCAATTATAGATTGAGACAGAGGTCCAAAACCAGTCACAAGTCTCCCAGGAAAGAGAGACCATCATGACACTCAGTTACGAATCATCCAAAAAATGCAGGACAGTCCATAAAAATAGGGCACATTTTTGCCCAGTCTGAAAAAAAAGTTTAAGATGTTGGTGATTTTTTTTTTTTAATTAAAAAAAGTTATACAGATTATTTGACAGTAATTATATTTTTTGTAGTTTACTGTGAATGCAACTGATGTCTTCATATCAGAATTATGGACTGTAGACAAATATAATTATTATCATAAAAATGTATTATAGTTTTTCATTGTGTGTAAAAAATACTGTGTGTCCGTGATATTTTCTTAAGCTGTCCAGATAAAATAAAAAGTCAAGTTGGCAACCCATTTGCAGGTCACAACTCAGTGTATCTCTATAAGAGGTTTGTTCTTGCTCTCATAGAGTTTCAGACTTGTTGACATAACTTCTGACATCCGGCCAGTCAGAAGTCATAGGCACAGGAACTTCGCTCAAACTTACTAGCCGATTTAAAATCCAGCCTGAATTTTGCATTCTTTGCTCATCCCCTTGAACATGAATATTTTTCTGAAAAGACGGTAAGTTGGGTTTTTTGGCAACTGTTCAGATGACAAAAAGCATTAGTGCATTTGCACTAATGCTTCTCTTCTACTTTATGATGATTGTCAGTGTCGGATAGTGGTTGGACGGTGTGTGATGAGGGAAGGGGTCTCAGGATAGAGGAGCATCGAACTCCTTTTTTTCTTTCCCCCATACTATGTGGATGTTCATAAACCAAACACAACTTGCAGACAAAAGGGCTTGTGTGATTGTCTGCCTAAGTCACGTGTCCCTTGGCATATAAGAAGCAGCCATTTCCCATCGTCGACATTTTCACAGTGTTACAGCTTAGGAATGTACCTGCTACTGCGCAGCCACTACTGTGTGCAGCTAGAGAAACAGATAGCTAACAACTCGATTTATTGTTAGATAGATAGTAGGTTTAGTGACTCCTACCTGGGATAGCCCTTTTTTGTCAGAGAAGCAAAGTTTGGTAAATCTCCCTAAATATGTCCCAAGTGTTTTCCAAATCTTCTGTATTCCCATCCACAACTTTTTTTGGGCATAGAACCAGTGTTTTCCAAATCTTGTGTGTTCCCAACCACTACTTTTTTTTGGCATAAAAGCAATGTTTGATAAATCTCCCAAAATACTACCCTATACTCTTTTTGGGCATAGAACCAGTATTTGCCAAATCTACTGTATTCCCATAAGGCCTTTTGTGGCAGAGAAAAACTGAGTTCCAAATCTGTATGAATCAAATATGAATGGTAAAGACTGTGGTCATGCTGGAAAGAGGAATAGGTGTGTTGGAAGGGGAAAATGCTTGGTGTCCGTGGGGTAGGTGCTAACGTTTACTGAAAGCTCTGCTCAACAAACAATGGCTTGCCATAGCCAAAGCAAAATGTCAACTTCTGTTAGTGGACCATCTACTATCACCCCTTTCTTAGGCAGCTGCACATCAGTACAAATTGTAGATAATGCCCAGAAAGAACATCTGCTACAGTGGATGTCAAGCTCTGTATCAAGTGGCCTCTACTCCACCTCAACTTTAACATCACACACAGTCCAGTCCTCAGAGGTGGCACTCCAATCACTGTTGTTCCTCATGTGTCACAATTCTTCAGCCAACCTACTGACTGTGGGGCACCACAGATGGGCAAGTCTGCAGAACTGTTTACTCATAATATTGCATAGGAACCAGAGGTTTGCTCCAAAGATTCACAGAGTTAAGAGGAAGAAATGATCTGCAATGATGCCCTAAATCCTTTAGTGTTGGATCCGGGGCTGGATAAAGTAGGGTCCGAACCTAATTTAGACCCTCATCACCAGATGTAGACATTAACCCCTGGTGGTGAAGATGATGCTGATAATGATAAGACTCACATACCTGAGTCGAACGTGTACTTTACTGCTCAAGGTAGGAAGAGGGTGGCTTTAAGGGCGAGGAGTGTAACAACAGAGAGGATGAGGTTCTAGATTCCATTTACTGTCAACCCACAGGCACGCGGTTGATGAGCTCAGCAGGGAAGGTGGAGAAGGAGGAAGCTGACGAGATTAGGTTGTGGCTTCCTGGACAGAGTGGAGTGCTGAAAGCACATCAAGCACTATGTCTTCAGCCACAACTCTGCATTTGGGCAGCAGTGGTGGTGGTTCTGTTGTTCCTATGAGCACCAAGCTTCACCTAGCCTGGGCCTTTTCTCATATCGCAAAGGATGACCTTACTCACGTTATCTGCAAACTTTGTCAAACAAATGTGAGTTGACCAAAAAAGTCAATAATTTGACTACTTCCCGCATGAACTGTCACATGGACATGCAGCATAAGTTACAGTGTCAAGCTCACTGTGCTACAATGCGGCTTAGCGAGCCTGGCCAACCACCGACCGCTCAAACAAGCACATCTGCTGCTTATTCTTCCTTCGTTAGTTTGGGCACTGTTGTCACACAGGCCTTTGACTGCAGAATGTCCTGTTAACCACAACATGTACTGTGATTGACAGCCCGTTAGTTGTTTTGGATGTGGACATGCTTGCTGGTGTTGACCGCTGGCAGACATCGAGAGTAGCACAATTTTATAAAATCAATATAATGTCTCCGCCTTCACCTCCCTCAGAGTCCAGCAGTTTTTTGTGTACACCCTACTCCACCCCCTCTCAGCACACCAGCCAGCCCTTGGTCCCACAGATGTGCTCAAGTAAAAGACCATTTACTTTCACACATGTCAAAGCTAAGAGCTTGAACTTCACCATATCCACGGAAATGCTGCCTTTTTGACTGGTGGATATAGAGGATTTTCAAAAGATAATGGCCATCGCAATACCCAGTATCCATTGCCCAATCACCACAATTTTTTGAAGAAAGCTGTGCTACACCAGCATGTCGCAGACAACTTCATTGCCTCCTTGAGAAACTCTGTGTGTGACTAGGGGCATTTCACCACTGACAAATGTATAAGTAAGAATGTCCAGGGGCATTACATGTTGCTGACTGTGCATTGAGTGACTCCAGTGGCTGTGAGGGAAAGGGTTGTTCTACAAGTCTTGACATCCCCATGGCTTGGGGTAAAATGTCTGTATCTACCACTTCCTCCACTTCTACTGCCTCCTCCACCTCCTCTAGGGCCTCCACCTGTGACCTAAGCCTAATTAATGTTACACACATTCCAACTGTGCAGAAGAATTCCACTACACCTTCTTACTATGTTGCCACAAGGGCTTAACGCCATCAGGATGTGTTTACATTAAAATACCTTGGGAATATGAGTCACACAGCTGAACAGTTGTGATCTTTGGAGACCAAGTTTGATCAATGGCTGTGTCAACTGAACCTGCAGCCAGGCAAGGCTGTGTGTGACAATGCTGCAAACCTGGGTGTGATCCTACGACAGGGTAAGGTCACACATGTACCTTACGTGGGTCACATCCTCAACCTGGTTATCCATCAATTTGTAGGTCACTATAATGGCCTAGAAGCGCTACTGCAGAGGGCAAGGTGGATGTGTGCTCACTTCCGCCATTCACAACTTCACTGCTCAATGGCTTGCATTGCTACAGAGGTCTTTCAGCCTACTGGTTAATCACCTGATATGCAATGTGCCAACACGATGGAATTCCACTCTGTACATGTTGCAGCAACTGCTGCATCAGCGATGAGACCTGGTGCAGTATGTCATGACTTATAGCTGATGACAACGTGATCCAGAGGTGGGGCAAATCACACTGACACTGACAGAGTGGGCACAGATCAAGGAACTCTGCACCCTTCTGCACAGTTTTGAAATGGCTACTAAGATGTTAGCATTAATGATGCTGTTATCTGCATGACTATTCCAGTCATCTACATTCTGGAGCACATTTTGACCAGTATGTGGAGTGTGGTGATGGTTAAAAAGGAAGAGGAGGAAGTAGAGGAGGAAGAGGATGCAGAAGGGATAACAAGATCTGAAAAGTCTGGACTGTCGTCAGCACAGAGGTGGGTGGCATGGGAGAGTGGAGTAAAACTATCAAGGAGAGCTCTTAGTAGCAGCAAAAATGTTGATGAAGGTACGGAAGCCGAAGAAGAGGTGGAGGAGGATGAGGAGAAAGAGACGATGGTCAAGGAAGAGTCAACAGATAAAGGACATATTGCTGACCCCCAGTCTGTATTTGAGTGAAATGGTCAAACCAACCTGGTTGAGATACCAAGGTTTTTACAGATGTGGGGAACGGCAATATAATCTGTGCATGTTTGTGGATGTAATATCTTCCTTCCGAAATAACCATACAGGACAGAAATTTTCTATAAGATCATACATGAATTGCAACACCACACATGTGGTGTACTTAGCCACATGTGTAGGGTGCAAGTTGTCATATGTTGGGTGTACCATAAGCACTTTAAAGAAAAGAATATCTGAACATGTAACAGGGGCCACCTAGTCCACCTTGAGACAGGGTTTATCCGGCCTATCTAAGGGAATTCCGGGATGTCCATGGAGGGGACTTGTCCCTTTTGAAAGTGAAGGGTATTGAGAGGGTGGATAGGTTAGCCAGAGGAGGTGATTGGGAAAGAAAAGTATGTGATCGAGAAAATTTATGGATTCTTCGTCTGGATGTGCGACATCCTCTGAGTCTGAATCTAAAAAACAATTTAATGCATTTTTACTAATCCCTAACCCCTTTCTTTGAATAGGAAGGGGTGGTTCCAAACTTACCTCTGAATTCCCGGTGGTATTTAGTTATATAGAATTGAAGTTTCCCCTTGGGCTTTACATCGACGCTTACAATCCCAGTGTAAAATCCTAGTGGAAATATATTTAGTATTGGCCATGGTTTTCTAGTCCTCCTTTCTTCTCTTCCCTGTGTCATTAGTCAGTGTCTTTCTTTCTCTCTCTCTTGTCTCTCTTCTTCTTTTCCTTCCCCTTAATGAGCGGCAAGGGTTTTACTGAAAAAGAAGATCTTGAGCAGTGTCTGACAAGTGCGTAATATTGAGCAGCCCCTCTCCTTTCTTTCCTTTCCCTTGTAAGGCATTTCTTCCCTTAGTCCCTCCCTCATATTTTCAGCAGTGAAACAATTAGGTGAACTGGGCTAATAGAAGTTCCCAAACAGTATCTGGCATGTGCATTATTAGATGGACTGGGCTAATAGAAGATCTTAAGCAGTGTCTGGCATGTGCATAACATTGAGCAGTTCCCGGGTAACTTCCGAATATGGTTATGCAACAAATAAAAGACATGGAAGGTAAATCATTCATTAAACCATAGTTAACCATATGAGGTGTTATTTCTGTATCAGTATTTTACCACCATGGTTTAAATAGCGGGATTGTAACATGTGATGTAGATATGTTTTGCCTTTGGATTAGAGAAGTTGGCATACAGGAGGGTAAGGTGAGGGGAATAATGGGTGTCACAAAAAGAGCTAACATACATATGATTACGATATTTAATTAAAAGTATGTTTATCAATATGGTAGAGAAAAGACATGCATAAGGATAACACTGTTGTTTTTTGTAAATGTATAACCAGGGGCGGACCGTCACCCCCGGGGGCCCTGGTGCAGGTGAGGACCGGGGGGGGGATGGGATGCTGGGAGAGCAGAGCTCTCTTACCTGCTGCTGCTGGAAGAGCCGTGCTGCTGGGAGAGCCGCGCTGCTGGGAGAGCCGCGCTGCTTCTGGGAGAGCCGCGCTCTCCCGCCTGGTCCTGCTGGGAGAGCCGGGCTGCTACTGGGAGAGCCGCACTCTCCCGCCTGGTGCTGCCGGGAGAGCCGCGCTGCTGCCGGGAGAGCCTCGCTCTCCCGCCTGGTGCTGCTGGCAGAGCTGCGCCGGATGGTCGTAGGAGCCGGAGAGGAGGGGCGGGATTAGGCAAGGGAAGCAGGAAGCTCTCTGCTACCCTTGCCTGGCCCTCCTCTCCTTTGACGGCGGCTTGTGGGGGTCGGCTGGGGGCCCCCTCCAGGCTTGAAGGGGCCCCCTAGCCGGTCGGGGCCCTGGTGCAGCTGCACCAGCTGCACCAGTGTAGTTCCGCCCCTGTGTATAACATCATTGCTCTTTTGTGTGTAATGCTATAGTGAGATGCAATCTATGTGTAAGCCGACTTTGTACAGATGTTATCAATCAGGCATAATCAGGTGGGAGGGTATACCTTTATAAGGAGAATTTTAATGTGATTTTTTTATGCCGATGAATAAGGACAGTGTGTCCGAAATGCGTCCGAGTGGACGTTTTTAAAGCGATTTAATAAAGGAACCATCTCATTTTATTAAAGTAATTTGCATGCCTCTCGGACTGTGTGTTTCCAGCCTTAATGAACAGTATAGAGATCTTTTCACTTCTAGGCCTGAAACAATGTTAAGGGATCATCACATAAGTTGAGAAGGCTTATTCCTCATCACAGGTGGCAATTTATTATTGTAAGACCAGTGAAAGTATGCGGCTGTCTATAACAAAATGTTGAAATGGTTAATTCACATAAAGGGAACCTGTTAGAAACTTCTACCTCCTGAAACCATTAATATATCCTTGTCGCCCTTTAAAAGACAAGCCATTTGATCACTTTATGATTGAACTAACAGCACTCTACTAACTGAAAGGTTATTTGCTTTGGTACTCTGGGCTTTAACCTGTCGGTCAACCTGCGCTGCTGGCTCTGGAAAATAGCAGGAGCCAAGGATCTCAAAGTGCATGGACACACCCCAAGGCACTTCCAGACTGAAGCAAAACATAAGTTTTTGTTGCTGAAGCATCACTTTGAGGTTATGAAGGCCATGAATAACTGCACAGTAATATTACCCTATATACTCGTGTATAAGCCGAGTTTTTCAGCCCAAAATTTGGGCTGAAAAGTCCCCCCCTCGGCTTATACACGGGTCTATACGGTAGACCCGTGTGGTGGGGGCTGTGTGGTGGGGGCTGTGGAGGCTGGAGGAGGCGGGGGGGGGCTGCTGTATGAGCGGCCCCGTCACGTGGGGCCGCTCATTATATATGCACTGCTTCCCCCTGTCAATCAGCGCAGGGGGAAGCAGTGCATATGGCCCCCCCAAAAGCTGGCATTGTCCCCCCTTGTAAGGCCCCCCCCCCGCTGCTTATACATTACCCTCCCGGTGTTCTGATCGGCGCCGCTCCTCGGTGCTGCGTCGCCGTCTTCATCCTCCCGTCCGCGCTCGCTGCATCCATCCGGGTTCTCCGGCGGTCGCAGCGATATGACGTCATCGCGCGACCGCCGGAGATCCTGGATGCAGCCAGCGCGGGAGGATGAAGACGGCGACGCAGCACCGAGGAGCGGCGCCGATCAGAACACCGGGAGGGTAATGTATAAGTAGCGGGAGGGGGAGGCCTTACAAGGGGGGACAGTGCCAGCTTTTGGGGGCTGTTGGTACCCCCAGGGGGCTGCTGGGTACCCCTGGGGGCTGCTGGGTACCCCCAGGGGGCTGTTGGTACCCCCTGGGGGCTGTTGGTACCCCCAGGGGGCTGTTGGTACCCCCTGGGGGCTGTTGGTCCCCCCTGGGGGCTGTTGGTACCCCCAGGGGGCTGTTGGTACCCCCAGGGGGCTGCTGGGTACCCCCTGGGGGCTGTTGGTACCCCCTGGGGGCTGTTGGTACCCCTAGGGGGCTGCTGGTACCCCCAGGGGGCTGCTGGGTACCCCCTGGGGGCTGTTGGTACCCCCTGGGGGCTGTTGGTCCCCCCTGGGGGCTGTTGGTACCCCCAGGGGGCTGCTGGGTACCCCCTGGGGGCTGTTGGTACCCCCTGGGGGCTGTTGGTACCCCCAGGGGGCTGCTGGTACCCCCAGGGGGCTGCTGGGTACCCCCTGGGGGCTGTTGGTCCCCCCTGGGGGCTGTTGGTACCCCCAGGGGGCTGTTGGTACCCCCAGGGGGCTGCTGGGTACCCCCAGGGGGCTGTTGGTCCCCCCTGGGGGCTGTTGGTACCCCCAGGGGGCTGTTGGTACCCCCAGGGGGCTGCTGGGTACCCCCTGGGGGCTACTATATGTACCCCTGGGGGCCTGCTGTATACCACTGGGGCTGCTGTATACTACCACTGGGGCTGCTGGGGCTCCTGTATACTACCACTGGGGCTGCTGTATACTACCACTGGGGCTGCTGGGGCTCCTGTATACTACCACTGGGGCTGCTGGGGCTCCTGTATACTACCACTGGGGCTGCTGGGGCTCCTGTATACTACCACTGGGGCTGCTGTATACTACCACTGGGGCTGCTGGGGCTCCTGTATACTACCACTGGGGCTGCTGTATACTACCACTGCGGCTGCTGGGGCTCCTGTATACTACCACTGGGGCTGCTGGGGCTCCTGTATACTACCACTGGGGCTGCTGGGGCTCCTGTATACTACCACTGGGGCTGCTGGGGCTCCTGTATACTACCACTGGGGCTCCTGTATACTACCACTGGGGCTGCTGTATACTACCACTGGGGCTGCTGGGGCTCCTGTATACTACCACTGGGGCTGCTGGGGAATCTGTATACTACCACTGGGGCTGCTGGGGCTCCTGTATACTACCACTGGGGCTGCTGGGGAATCTGTATACTACCACTGGGGCTGCTGGGGAATCTGTATACTACCACTGGGGCTGCTGTATACTACCACTGGGGGGCCTGTATACCACACTGCTGGGGGCTGTATAACTGTGCTGGGGTCCACCCTCGGCTTATACACGAGTCAATAGGTTTTTCCAGATTTTTGGGGCAAAAGTAGGGGGGTCGGCTTATACACGGGTCGGCTTATACACGAGTATATACGGTAATTGTTTGTGGCAATTAAAGTTTCTAGCAGGCTCTCTGTAATAAGTTAAAACCCTTCACAACCCTTGATGTCATAGGTCATGTCCTGCTTTTGATGCTGACTCACCAAGCGTGCATTTTTCCCTTCACATGTCAGCTCATCTGAGAAGCCAACATGTGTTCCGCCTGCTGATTTTAACTATTTAAATCCCACTGGCAATCTCTGAAAGTGAGCTTTAACATGCCCCAGTGATGAAATTGCGGGGCACCAATTGGTTGACATGACAGCCAGGGGTCAACTGATGACTGCTGTGTCTGTCATGATGAACTTCCTGTGAATGCGGGCTCAATTGACATTCACAGGAGATCAGTAATCTTGTTGTAAAAAGCAGTGTTGATACACTGCTCTGTACAGCATGAACCATCGAATGATCAAAACTTGAGGTCTCCTAGGGAGTCTAGTAAAGACAAAAAAAGTGAAAGAAAACAGTTTTTTAAAAAATATGAAAAAAGCCCCTGAAAAGCTCAAATCACACCCCTTTTGCCCCATTGAAAACAAAGAATAAAAAGACCAACACATATTTGGCATCGCTGCATTCAGAATGTCCAATTGATTAGAATATAAAATAAATGGATGCATTTGGTACACAGTGTAATGTTACAGTTCTTGTAAAAAGTGACAACAGAACAATCCTTTATTTTTACAAATTTCTGATTTTATTTTCACCAATTAAGTAAAAAAGAAATTAAATAGGTTTGGTATCAATGACTTATACTCATAATGTCAAGTTAGGTTTACCGCATAGTGAACATGGCAGATGAAAAAATTTCCAAGCATTAATATTGGAACTGCACCTTTTTTTTGCAATTTTTCACACTTGGAATTTATTTTTTTTCTCCTGTTTTTCAGTACAATATATAGTAAAATTAATTGTTTCATTTAAAAGTACAACAAAAACCAAGATCTCATATGGCTCTGTTCATGGAAAAATAAAAAAAAATATGGCTCTTGGAAATAGGATTGCAAAAAGTGATAACAAAACACGGAATTCACGTCATTTCAGCCGCACACAGCAGCGCCAGGCCGAGAGGAGAGCGGGGAGGCGCGCAGGGAGGCGCGCCTTTGAATGTGTGATGAAGATCACGCCTATTCAGGCGTGATATTATGAAGAGGGAGAGCCTGGCTGGGTGACTATGAATACCATAGTCACTCATTAACATCACTAATGAGGTACTTTAATAACGTTTATCTTCAGTTTCAATATATGCATTTAGGAGCTAAAAGGAGTGTAGGGTAAGTGTTACTATGCTCTAGGGACAGCTTTTAATAGCTTAGGAGGTGGTTTGGGGGTGACAGGATCTCTTTAAAACTATGAAATAGCCAATACCACTGACTTTTATCTGAAAGATTATAGTAAACTTTCGTATGGGAAATATCCTGCGACTAATATGTAGAAAAAGCAAGTAGAGGAATTTCAATTTTAGGCAAACTAATTATAGTCACATTTGTGCGCTTCCATTAGGGTTACAATCCCAGCCCACCAGCCCAAAGCCCAACTTTGGGTCTATGGATCTAAACTTTATGGAGATCTACATAGCTTTCAGTTTGGATGTGTAGACCCAGAGTTGAGCGGCAATATCCATATGTAATACAGGTGCAGCTTGCACCTATAATACGCCTATCTGGAAATAGTCCTAAAATAAACTTATTGTGGATAAGTGGCATTTGTTTTCGGTTATCATTAGCATACTGTCAAAACACTAAGAGAATGTCAACAGTATTGGAGAAATGACATTTAAATCATTATAATGCCTAGCTTACATTCATAATGGGAAATGATTACATGTTCATTATTTTATGTAGTTTGTTAGCATCAGATACCATTACAGTATATATGGATATTAAAAAGTTACATGGAATGAAAGGTGTTAGTCACAAGTTTTCAGCTCGCTGTTCACGGCTTTAATTCTGTGATGAATCAGCTATTTATTTTCTCTGTTCTGCTGCAGGGATTCCAATTATTAGCATCTAGTAATCAAAGCAATAAAACTCTCCACCATTATAATTATAATGAAATGTGCTTTTAAGGGGGTTTCTGGAATCCAAGATGATTTTTTCAACAATGACCCTACAGCCAACCCTGTCATTGGACTCTAATATCGGACAGCTGCGGCAACCTCCATGGAATGGTGGGCCTGAGAAATCAGAGCTTAATCCTGTCATGGTGTCTCTGATGGCTCCAGCAATCTACAGGTTGGGAGGCAAATGAAAAAGGGATTTGGTAGTAGAGTAAGGTAACTAGGTGGAACTCAGAGGCTTATTTCTTAGTCCAGCTATGGAATAGCAACAAAGGTGGTTGCAGTCCCATAAGAAACACAAACATCATAGATTACATGAACAACGATTAGGAACTTTTACTCCATATAAACTGCAGAGTTGACAGTGTACACTTAACTCTCCCTATTCTTAGCTCTGAGAGTATCTTAGCAGGAGGGGTCTTTAACTAGCATTGCTTTGGTTGGTTTTCAGGTTTTCTTATGATCGGGAATACCTCGATTTGGGAAGCACTCTATAGCATAGGTTCTCCCTTTCTAAAAAAGTTTTTTTTTTTCTAAAAGTGCAGCCTTTCAATTGTTTACCATACATAATCACTAGAGGACAGGAGCAATCCAGAGAAGACCCAGTGACTCCAGCATATATACAACTCTCCTAAAAACAGTGTTTGTATCATTACTATTGCGTCTTCACTCCTACATCTGCAGCAGCATGAGCTCACCTCTCCCAACTGACGGAAAATTCTCAACTGTTCTTAGCTGCCTTTGAAGTTGTACGAAAATTGTAGTTTAGAGAAAGGCCAGCTGAGGGCAGTGTGGGATTAGAAATGCTACACGTCTCAGCTAAAGTGAAGGGTTACAATACACAACATTATAGAACAACACATGGCAGATCAGGGAACATTTTAGTATTACTCCGTGTCACGACACAGCCAACATGTGAGTCAGTCATGCTGACGTCACATCTTCTCGTAAATCAAGGTTATGGCTTCTAATCTCTGCCCTGTCCATCATGATTTAGTAAATATGGATCTATAGGTAGTTCAATGCATGCATACATACATAGCACCCAGAAAAGAAGAGGGTGGAGTCGCTCATGGTAACTATAACCAACAATTCATGCTGATATAAGTAATTGCAGTATGAATATGAAGCTGCTGACACTCTCCATCTCTGTAGCCTCGGAATGACAACAATAACACTTTTTAGAGGTGCACACAGCAAGGGAAATATTAATTTAAAGATAATATGCTATAGGCATTTTTACTAACAATAGCAACAGTTACTTCATTGTTTTTTTTTTTTTTTATTAATTTGCATTACTCCTGAAAGGACATAGCTCTTTGGGGCATTTATATTAGCATGTAGTTGGTAACGTTGTTAATGCAATGTATATATAAAATATTGTCAAAACAAAACATTAAAAACTGCAAACGTGATTAAAACCTCTTTTTTCTTTACTGAAAAGCACACCAGAAGTATAAGTGAAAATCAATCAAATTTTATTGAGTAAAATTTCAAAAAGTTAAGATCATTTAAAAACATGGGGAATGTCAGTAAAGGTACCACCAACTAGGATCATCTCATATTGAGCACAGATGGGGGCTCTACCGTAGAGCATCTGGGAAGGTGAGAGCGGCAGTACTTTGCCAGGGAGAGGACATGGGGCAGTGCAGAGGCACTGCTGCTGGTGGTAACTTCACCATGTCATGTTCAAGGATACCACACTTTACAAGATGATTTAAATGTCGGTTTTCCAGGAATTAAATCACAAAATTACATGAAGTGATCAAGGTTCAGAAGGATAATAATAATAATACATGACATTCTCTTCTTTGCAACTAAGGAGTATCATGTTCTTTCATATTTTACTGTCAGGATATCCACCATTCAAAATAGCCCCACTATTCATCCAGACTGCTGGCCATAACCTTTCTATGGTAAATATTAGAGTTTGGCAAAAAATTTGGAGTGAAATTGAATTCTACTCAAATTTTACAAAAACATTCAAATTTTACAGATTGTGGATGTTTTGTAATGCATGAATCTTGCAAGATATCACTCAGTTGGCCACCCATCATATTGTTGAACAGTAGAGTGCATGCAAAAATTAAAACAATAATCACGTCACCTCCTGGACACTTCTGCTGCACACCTTTCTCTGTATGATCCTCACTAACTCATCATGCCGTGACTTATGACCTTGTACAGAAAAAGTATAGTAAAACTTAACTTTTCATAATGTCCAGGCCTAGGACATCTTTGCACATGCGTGTCATAAGGCTGCTGCATTGACAAATATGGGAGACAATGAGCAGTGGTGATTGGCGGTGAAGTTTTTTTTGTTTATTACATTTATTGTACTCTGGGGATCTCCCTCCAGACGTTAGTTCATTTTAAGGGACTAATAATACATTCCCTTCTCAAAAAAATCCAGGTGGATTTGGCGAATTTGAATTTCAGCAGATCTACTCATCTTTAGCATATATTTACTTGACTGACCTTCTCAATTGCACTTTATTGTTAAATGCTTTTAGAAGACACATTTGCACATTTGAATCTTTACTGCCAATCATTTGTGGTTAAAAAAACCCATCTGATTTCATGGCAGAGACCCAGTAAATATACCCTAGCCTTTTTTAATCTGCAAGTGCCTTATCTTGTTGGTAGGTGAAGAAAAAACATTGCAGTCTGGACAGTGCTCAGCATAAATGAGGAAACCCTCTTGAAAAGGCACATTTTTAATCAATAATTCACTGTGTACAAAAAAATTCCAAAACTTTTACAAGACTGGGCTTCCGAGAAAATGTTTTAACCTGGAACATGAAAGTAAGATTAATAACATAACTTTCATTACAAAATCTTCAGGTTTACTCAATATAGTTGATGCCAAAATGAATACACCCCACATCAAAAACTACTAGAGCTAGTATTTTGTATTACCTCCATGATATTTAAGGATAGTACCAAGTCTTGCATGTATGGAATAAACAGGTTAGTGATATAGACTAACATATTTTTCCATTCTTCAAGAATGACCTCTATTAGAGCTTTGATGCTGGATAGATAGTAATGCTTAACTTGTCTCCTCAGATTTCCTCACAGGGGTTTCACTTAGGTTCATCCTTGGCCCCTGAATCACTTTTTTCTTTAGAAATGCAACAGATAAGTCTACCAAAGGCACAGAGTGATGGTCGCAAATTCTCTTTCAATACAGAGTAGAACATCTATGAATTCATAATGCCAACAATAAAATGTTGTTCCCCAACAACAGCCCCACATGAGGATACTGCCACTACTATGCTTCACTATAGGTAAAAATGGAAAGCAAAAATTTAAGAAAAACTGTCTCCATTCCCCTTAATACCTTAACTGAACTTGGACTGAGATCACTCAAGTAAAACTGCAGAAGGTCTGCCTATTAAGGAAAACTGTCGTCATCACTAGACTGCTGTTAATGTTTGGTAGCTTTCTAAACGGCCTTCATCACCAAAGCAACTTGGCAAATATTCAAAAAATTATTTTACTCGTACCTAGCGATACATGTAAATCAATGTTTTTTGTCAACCTTCATAACACAGCCCCCTTTTCCTTGTAGTTGATGCCATTATCCTCCCCTGTATCATTTACATCTAACTGTAAACCTTGCTCTATAACCTTTCCCCTTGGCAAAGGGTACTGTAAGATGTGCATGCACCAGATTTTAGGTGAATTTTGATAGAGCAAAATTAACAGGTAGATGTGGATGATTTAGAGGAGGCCAACTACATCAATCACTACGAAAAGGGTATAAGAGATTAGTTCCAGCTCACCCTGCTGCTCTTTGCTCATCCACCTGGGGCTCAGACACCAGCCTCGCTTTGGCCTTTCATCAAGGTTAATAGAAAAAATTGGAATCCAGTTCAACAGTAATGGATTTTATTTTTTATTTTTCAGTACAACAGTGCATACAAAAGAAAAAAATACATGGTCGACTTGACCTAGTTGACGCGTTTTGACTGCATGAAGCAGTCTTACTCATGAGTCATGAGTAAGACTGCTTAATGCATTTGAAACAAGTCAACTAAGTCACGTCAACCATGTAATGTTTTCTTTTGTATGCACTATTTTATTGAAAAATAAAAAAAGAAAATGCATTCCTGTTGAGCCAGATTCCAATTTTTTCTATTAACGAAAAAAAGGGCTTTAATATTAAGATTGCAGTAGGTGCTGAGAACTATCATAGCTTGCCATTGGGATTACTTGGCTATTACTCATAGTGCTTCGCATGTATAAAGTCCATTTTCTACGGTATGCTGCATTTCAGTGATGTGCCACTTGCCAATTGGTTTTATTTAACTTTGAAATACTTAGTTAAATAAATATCCAAATAAAATATAATAACATTTAATTATGTAAATGTAATATTCCACTATATAAATATGACATTTAGAATATATAATAATTTCAGTGTCTTGTATGCTTGTTCTTACTGCAAAGCCATCACAATTCAATACTTTGTCTCTGATTTCCTTGTATTTCAGTTACAGAACCCACGTGTTCTGCATTACCGTTTCAAGCCTAAATACACCTCCTTAGGAATAGATTTCAACCCATAAGACTTTTCATATGAGCAAGTGTGAAGTTTAGTTTTATCAGCTAGTTAACTGTTTATA
>JARQOC010000005.1:448526406-448656786 GCA_033576535.1 Allobates femoralis | reverse complement strand
GCACATGGCTGTATTAATAACGTTTTGATAAAGCCAAATACCAGAAAGTATTAAGAATACAGCAGCTTTTTTAAACCATGGCATACCAAAAAGAAGCAAAAACTGCAGCATCAAAAACTCGTTATATCTATTGTATTAGACGCCTAGTTACCCAATATGACGCGAGTCAGTACAGTAATAACTAGTCTCAGAAGTGGAGAGATAAGACTACAATTACAGATAGTAATTATATCAAAGTAAAACTTACTGGATAAGTAAAGGGAAGACAAAAGTTCTGAGGTCAGGTCCAGGAAATGGCGCAGTACAACTAGCGATAGTCAGAGTCGAAATACAATTCACAAGTCAGAGTCAGGAAAACCAGAAAGACAAGACAGTTTCCAAGAAGCAGGTAAAAGAGTCTTCAGGTTACAGGCAAATAGTTAAAGTCCAGGGAAGGGAATGAAGTCAGTCTGGGTCAGACAAAGAGCACAGAGAGATCAGTCTTACACAGGTAGCAATAAGTGTATGATTGACACTGGATGGAGGAGCTAGCATGCTTAAGTAGAGGAGTAATCAAGGGAAGTGAACACAAGTGATTGCAGCATAGACCCAGCAAAACCAAAACAGACTGACAGCTTCCACACAGTAGTAACATAGCAAAAAAAACAATGTGGAGATCGTAACAGTACCCCCTTGAGGAGGGAGGCACTAGACCATCAGATTTCCCAAGAAACCTCTGATGAAAGGTCTGGACCAACGAATCAGCCCTTACAGAATGAGCCGGGACCCAGAATTGTTCTTCTAGTCGATACCCCTTCCAATGTACCAGATATTGAAGGGAATTCTGGACCATTTGGGAATCAGTGATCTTTTGTACCTCATATTTTAAGCTTCCCTCAATAGACACCAGCAGAGGTGGGGGTGAGGTAGACAGAGCAGGGTAAATAAACTCCTTCAACAATGACTTGTGGAACACATTAGGAATATGGAATGGCCGAGGGAGTTTTAATCGGAAGGCAACTGGATTACCCACCTCCAGAATCTCATATGAATCAATGAATGTAAGACCCAACTTCAGAAAGGGCATTTGCAATCTAATATTCCTAGAAGATAGCCATACCTTATCTCCCACTTTGAAGGTGGCTACTGATGAGCGTATCCTATCAGCCTTCCATTTCTGCTGATACTGAGCCACCCCAATATTCTTTTTAACCTCCCTCCAGACATCTCTCAGCTCTTGAATGGTAACATCTACCCCAAGACACCCAGAAATTATCCTGGTGAACTCACCAAAACGAGGACAAACCAATAACTGCAGAAAAACAGTGAGGTCCCCGTGGACTGGTTAACCCGACTGTTGAAGGCAAACTCAGCCAGGAGAAGCAATGACGACCAATTCTCCTGCTGATTGGTGACAAAACATCTCAAAATTTGTTCCTAAGACTGATTTGTCCTCTTTCTCTGACCGTTAGTTTCAGGATGGTAAGCAGAGGAAAAGGACAAATCAATCCCCAATTTTCTGCAGAAAGCCCTCCAAAATCTAGAGATTAATTGTATTCCCTTATCAGATACAATATTTAGAGGAATCTCATGCAATTAGACCACATGAAGAATAAACAGTTTGGAGTCTCAGTATTGGGTAACCCAGATAATGGGACGAAGTTAGCTTGTTTGCTGAATCGATTAACTACCACCCAAACAGCAGTCATCCCCCAGACAGAGGTAACTCTGAAATGAAATCCATGGAGAAATGAGTCCATGGTCTTTCAGGAATTGGCAAATGAGCCAATTACCCGTCCGCCCAGCGATGCTGTACCTTGGCTCGTGTGCAAGTTTCACAAGCAGATACAAAATCTCTAATATTCTTATGCATAGCACACAACCAAAAGAGTCTAGCAACTGCCTCCTGGGTGGCAGTGACCCTTGGATGGCCACTCAACACAGAATCATTGAATTCTTGCAAAAAGCGTAATCTGAGATATAATCTGAGATATAAAGAGACAAAAAATTTGCATTTAGGGATATTGAAGGGAACCAAGGACTGAGCAGTATGGATTTCATCTCCCAGCTCAGAGGAAACCATGGCCACAACAATACCCTGAGGAAGAATGGAGGAGACACAAAATCAAGACTATGAGACAGGGCATCCGTCCTCATGTTCTTAGACCCTGGTCTGAACGTAAATGAAAAATGAAATCTTGAAAAAAATAAAGACCATCTGGCCTGTCTTGGTGTCAAACGCTTGGCAGATTCAATATAAGCTAGATTTTCATGATCTGTCACCTTGGTGACTTGATGAATGGCTTATTGCAAAAAATGCCACTATTCTTCAAAAGCCAACATGACAACAAGTAACTGTCAATTACCCACACCATCTTTTCTTCCAGCAGGTAAAAGGTTTTTAGGGAAAAAGGCACATGGTTGCAGGTTAGTTAAAGTCTTAGGACCTTGAGACCATACAGCCCCTACACTGACCTCAGAGGCAGCTACTTTCACAATGAACGACCTCTGGAGATCTGGTTTAACGAGAACAGGAATAGACATAAAATATTTCTTCAAATTTTCAAAAGCCCCAACTGCTTCTGGCGACTAAACCTTTAGCTCCTCCCCTTTATGAGTGAGGTTCGAAAGAGGCTTGATGATCTGAGAAAATCCTCTAATAAATTTCTTGTAATAATTTGTGAACCTTAAAAAGTGCTGCAGTGCCTTGAGGTCGCTGGGTTGAACCCAATCAATGATGACCTGACCCTTCCCAGGATCCATCTTAAACCCGGAGGCTAACACAATGAAACTCAAGAATGATATTTCTTTAACAGGAAAGGTACATTTTTCAATTTTGGCAAACAATTATCTCTAAACCTCTGCAAAACCGAACGGACATGTTTACAATGTGAATCCAGGTCAGGTAAGAAAATTAGAGTATCATCTAAATAAACCACAATAAATCTCCCAATATAATCAGAGAAAATATCATTCAAAAAATTCTGAAAAACCATGGGTGCATTAATTAAACCAAAAGGCATAATGAGATTTTCAAACAGACCTTCAGATGTTAAAAATGCTGTCTTCCACTCATCACCCTCACAAATACATATCAGATTATATGCCCCTCTGAGATCTAGTTTGGAAAACCATTTGGCCCCTGAAAGCTGATTATATAGATTCGGGAGACTCCTCAGAAGAAGCCTAAGCAAAACGTGCGTTAGGGACGGTCACAGACAGCTAATATGCCTTTTGACTCATGAGCTGACACTTGTTTATATGATTAATTTTACTTAGAACCTCTAGTTGTACCCAAAAGTGGGATACAGGGTATTGATGTGTATCTACCTGATTAATTTGGCAGGACATATTGAGTCTTGCTATTGGTTGTGGAGTATATTGTTAAGGAATCATGTGGTCACCTGTTCTGTGTTCTGGATTAACATCTGTCATTTTTTAATTGTGTTTGGTGTTTCAAATAAAATTAATTATATTAAACTTGGACTTTTTGGCCTTACTCCAGAGGTAATTGGATGGAATTACAAAACTCAGTACAATAGTCTTTTGCTGTGCGGTTCCCCTATGTCAGGTTCATGATCCTTGTCTCTGACACCTTGACCCTATTAGGTTTGTCATAGATCTATCCTAAAGAGTTAAAAAAGGCATCCACAGAAAGATGTTTAGGAGCAAAAGAGAGTAGAGAAAATGCCCAAGTCTGATGGTGGGGTTACACGTCCCGATATCGCGGCGATATCGGAGGCAACGACGCGGGAGCGCGCATTTAGTGCACGTTTCTCCCTGCATCGCATCGCCAGTTTACACGCCGCGATATCGGGATGCAACGTCCCTCCGATGTGTACGCCCACCAACCCAGGAACGACCAGTTAACATGGGAGTGAATGGGTGACGTGAGCGTACACATCGGAGTTGGGCTGTCACACGCTGCGATGCTGGTACAACGGCCATGCGATATCGGGGAGTTGAATAGCTCTGCTATTCAACTCCGATATCGTTTTGGCATCGTTCCAGCATCGCGTTGTACGCTCAAACCGTACAACGCGCACACGATATCGGCTCCAACTCGCGACCCACGTGACTTTTTGTCGGAGTTGGGTCGGAGTTGGACGCCGATATCGCGGCGTGTAAACCCACCATGAGGATCTTTCTTACCCCTGCAAAACTAACATTATAATTCCCACCTGCTGGGACTCATTCCTTGATGCAGGGCGCAATATAAACAATAATCTCCTTGAAAATTCGGAACTTGTCTTAATCCCCAAAAAATTTGTCAGGGATTGCTAGAACAGGTTCAGGGGGCTTAAAGATATATCAGAGGAGAGGAATTCTGAGAGGCAGTAAAAAACTCAAAATCTGTCCCTGTAACTGAGCCAGTGAGGATGCCAGTTTGTGTTGTTCCAAGGCCAGATCTTGGACTGAGTCACATCCGCCACCTGATCACACAAGGTACGTAAAGAATCCATATGTGGGGAAAAGAGAAAATATCGGTCTATCGTAATGTAACGCAAGTCACTACAGTAATAACTAGTCTCAGAAGTGGAGAGATAAGACTACAATTACAGATAGTAATTATATTATAGTATTACTTACTGGATAAGTAAAGGGAGGTCAAACAATCCAAGGTCAGGTCCAGGAAATGGTGTAGTACAACAAAGGGTAGTCAGAGATGAAATACAATTTACGAACCGGGGTCAGGAAAAACAGAAAGACAAGACAGTTTCAAGGGAGCAGGCAAAAGAGTAGTCAGGTCACAGGCAAATGGTCAAGGTCCAGGGAAGGGAATAAAGTTAGGCTGGGTCAGGCACAGAGCAGAGAGATCAGTTTTACACAGGCAGGAACAAGTGTGTGATTGACACTGGATGAAGGAGCTAGCATGCTTAAGTATAGGACAAATCAAGGGAAGTGAACACAGTTGATTGCAGCACAGACCCAGCACAACCAAAACAGACTGACAGCTTACACACAATAGTAACATAGCAAACAAGGACAGTATGGAGATCTTGAAACCCATGTTGAAATGCTAAGTTTTTGCAATGTAAAAAAATTATACAAAGACTAATCATTTCAGGACTTTTTCCACATTTATTGTCCCTTTAATAATTAGAGATTCAGAATTAGCCACAATTAAATTCATGTATACTGCTGACATCATTTTATGTGATTCTGATTATCCCCATGTAAAGTTTATCTGTTCTAGTAGGATTTTTATGACATTTCCTTAGTTGCATTTTATAGCAAAAACTACAGTCTGTAAACAGCTTACAACAAACCAAAGGGATCTCATTGTTGAAAATCATCAGTCAAGAAAGGATGCAAAAAACTCTACGGCAATACATGATGGATAGAGATGGGTTAACTTCCAGATTCAGTGAATTCAGATGGACTTTTGTTTTAAAGTCCAGGTTCAGGATCATATGTGATCTGAACCCGAAACTGGAATTTACAGTTATAAAATGGTGGCAAGGAAGGCTGGGGGCTGTGAAGGAAAGCAAAATTGTGACTAAAGCAAAAGACATTTTTACTGAGAACCACACTCTTGCAACATCACTTCACTCTGCCTCCAACAGCCAATTACAGATGCCCACTCTCTGAGACAGGATCTATGATTAGCTGTTATGCCCCCACCCATTTTGCTGTCGTCTGTGATTGGTTGCCATTGTCAATGAACCTGCCATCATATGGGTGTATTTTTGATTGCCAGCCAAAGTAAGATATGCAGCTGGGGTTGGCATTCTCAGAGTGGTGAGGCCCATAGTTATTGATTCCCCCCCAGCTACAGAATAGCAGCCTGCAGCCACCCTAAAATTGCCACATTTATCACCTGAAACTGTGCTTTACATGAATCTTTCCGGTGCAGTGGCCTTGGGGAAATAGAAGGGGTTAATGACTGCTGAGTATTGACAGCTATGGTTAAGCCCTAGATTAATATTGTTCAGGCTTAAATGAAACCCACCCATTTTCAATCCTGTGAGTATATAGTTAATAAACACAGAAAAAAACTTTATTTTAAATAAAACACACTGACAATCCTGTTTCACCGATTTATTAACCCCAAGCATACCCTCTGATAATAATCCACAGCATTGTCCAGGGAAGCACACTCGGCTCTGCTACATGCGGTGAGCGGTGATATTAGTGTCCACTCACTGCAAGTAGCACTCTCAGACTGAGCTGCCGCTGTGTAGTCAAATGAACTCTCTGATGTTCCCACTTGTACTGCTGTGGTTCAGTCTGAGAGTGCTGCTTGCAGTGAGCTGACTCAATTGTCTCCCTCACCACATGTAGCAGAGCTGAGTGTGCTTTGCTAGACATTGCTGTAGATTGTCGTCATAGGGAATGTTTGGGGTTAATAAATGTGCATGGGGGGGCGTGTCCGAACGCTGTACATGTCGGACACATAACCCGTGAGCTCCGACCCGGCGCCCTCTTCTAGAGCTGAAATGGCACTAACCGGCTCAGGTTTCCGCTTCCCGGAGTTAGCCCCCTGTAATCGCCTGGCGATGCCCCGAGGTGGTTCCCGGACCCGCAGCATGTCCCAGAGGCTGACGGATTTCTTCCCGCCGGATCGTGCGGCCTCAGATGGCTCCAAGATGGCGCCTGCACCCTCTCAAGCCTCGCCTCCCTGCCGCTCACACACGCGAGCAGGGACAAAGCCACCAGGAGGTACAGGGGGATGACTCCCCTCCGCTCACACAGCGATGCCTTAGGGGCATGTTGGATTCTCTCCACCAGTCTATCCAGGAGGACCTTAAAGGTATCATTGGGGACCTGCGGGCTGATATGGCGGCAATGGGAGAACGGATGGGGCACCTGGAGTCGAAAATGTCGGAATTTGCATCAGCACACAATGAGCTTGCAGACGATTACCAACATGTTGTAGCAGAGGTAAATTCTCTAAAAGCTTCGATGTGGGCACTTGACGACAAACAACGCATGTGCAACATTAAGATCAGGGAAATGTAGGACGCTGACCCGAATGAAGACCTGACGTCGCTGATTCCTCCTTTCCTTGCACTGGTTCTCCCCGACGCGGAAGCGTCGGACCTGCGAATCGCTAAGGCGTTCCGTCTACCTCGCTCTCAGCGTATAAAACAGGATCTTCCGAGAGACGTTCTAGTGACTCTGATGGTGCCCTCAATCAGGGAATTGCTCTTGCGCTCTCTATGCGACAAACCTTTAACGACCTCTCCTTACACCTCTTGAGCGATCTACCCGGATCTCTCGCCCGGCACGCTGGCCAGACATCGGGAGTTTGCCCCGTACTGCAAGATCCTACGTTAATGCGGCATACAATATACGTGGGGCACCCCTGTCAGCGTAGTTTTTCGATATAAAGGAAATCGCCATACTTTTCTGTCTCCCACTAAACTGAAACGCGCTCTGGCAGACTGGAGGCTACCTCGCTGCCCTGAATCGCCTCACAACAGAGATAGTGATAGGCAACGTGCGGAGGATTGTTCCAGAACTGGTGACACTGGAGTTTGACGGCTCAGGCTCTGACGGAGGCCGCCTGCTAAGGAGATCAATGTATCCTTTCTATACCTGGATACCTCCGGACTTATTGAATTGTCTGGAGTTTGTGGTGGTGGGCTGCGAGTCTCCCCTCCCCCTCCCCCCTGAGGTCAGGCGAGGCGAACTGGCTATCACTGAGGGGTAGTCTTGCTGCCCACGCTCACCCCTAGCTGCTCAGATTGAACTGAGCATTGAACTGTTTACATTTTTGTGTCTTTTAAGCTAGCCTTTACCTTCCTTCCTTCCTCCCAGTCTTTCCTCTCCCCCTTCTACCCTTCTTCTTCCCTCACTTTCCTCCATCCTTATCCTATCTCCCTTTCCTCCTCTACCTTAAGACTCCCTACTTCCTCCCTAAGGGTGGGGGGGCACCCGTACTTCGTAACGCCATGAGCTTTAAGATCTTGTCCCTTAATGCACGGGGATTGAATTCCCCAGCGAAGAGGTCTTTTTTGTGGAGGGAGGTCGCTCAGTCTCGTGCCGAGGCAGTGTGTGCAGGAGACGCATCTACTGGAGGGGGATAACCGTAGACTTCATAATCCCAGATACCCTAACATTTTCTTTGCTAACAATACGTCAAAGAGAGCAGGGGTTTGCATAATGACGAGCTCCTCTCTTCAGTTTCAGATGAAGCGAGTTGTCGCGGACCTGGCGAGTCGCTACCTCATTCTCAATTGTGAGATTGCTGGCATGCCGTACACACTAGTGAAAGTATACGCCCCTAATGGGGGACAATTCCGGTTTTTAAAGTCGCTTCTGGGAAAGCTGAGAGGGGAGGGCGACGGCAGACTCATTATCTGTGGTGACTTCAACGTGGTCATGGAGGCAAGGCTGGACTCCTCGGCTTCGGTGAGGCGCAAACAGAGAGATCTGCTCCCTCTATGCAGAGAGCGTCACCTCCATGACATTTGGCATTACCTCCATGCGGGGGAGAGGGACTATTCATTCCACTCTGGTCTGCATGGGTCGTACTCCAGGATTGATTTCTTCCTGGTGGACGACCTGTCCCTCGCGGATTGTAGAGAGGCAGAGGTGGGAACCATTACATGGTCTGACCATGCACCGGTGTCTTTGGAGGTGGCGCTTGGCAGCGGAGGCAGCAGACCTAGGAGGTGGCGACTTTCCCCGGATCTACTGATAGACTAACAGATTTTGTCTGAGACTGAATCAGACATCAGGCAATTTTTTCAGGAGAACGACACTGGTGATGTATCTGAAATGTTTTATGGGCCTCACACAAGGCGGTATTACGCGGTCTCCTTCTTAGGACGGCTGCGCGTAAAAAGAGGATGAGGGATTCTCAGAGAAGGGAATGGATAGCGAAGATTCAGGCGTTAGAATTGGAAAACAAAGCCTCTCCGACTTCGGCCTTGTTGGCTGAGATTAACAAGGCCCGCTCGCAACTCCGGTTGCTTGTACTTCGCCAACATGAGATAGGGATGCGGAAACTAAAAACCCGTTATTACGCCATGGGTGATAGGGCGGGTAAACTCTTAGCAAGGAGAACTGAAAACCAAGTCTCTCCTAACCATGACCACTCTCATGCGTGACTCTCAGGGGGATGAAGTTAGAGACCCTCGACAGATGGTGGAGGTGTTTGCCTCCTACTATAGACGGCTATATAACTTGTCTGGTGAGTCGACAACCCCTCAGCCAACGGTCTCTGGCATAAGGTATTTCTTGGCTTCGGTGGATCTTCCCAGGGTCTCGCTGGATGTCCTGGCGGAATTAAATCGCCCGTTCTCCATTGTGGAGATTCTTCGGGTCATTACCTCGTTGAAGTCGGGTACAGCCCGGGTCCCGACGGCTTTGCCAATGAATATTACAGGGCATTTGGAGACACCTTGGCACCGTTTTTCCTTAGAGTATTCAACTCGTGGAGGGACGCGGGCTCTATCCCAGCTGAGGCTCTAGAGGCCACTGTGACGACAATACCCAAACCGGGGAAGAACCCGGAACTCCCTGAGAGTTACCGCCCAATTTCTCAACTCAACACAGATCTAAAAATCTACTCCAAGCTTCTAGCGACGCGGCTGGCTGAGGTGGTCCCCCAACTGGTTCACCCGGACCAGGTGGGTTTTGTGGCGCACAGACAGGTGAGAGATGGGACCCGGAGGATGATTAACTTGATTGAATTGGCGGAAAAGCGGGGGGTCCCAGTGTATTCCTGTCTCTGGATGCCGAAAAGGCCTTTGACAGGGTACACTGGGGATACCTCATGGAGGTCCTGAGGAAGTTCGGCTTTTCTGGTCCTATACTTTCCTCTATCATGGGACTATACACCCATCCTACCACCAGGGTTTTCTCCTCGGGGTTCCTCTCTGACCCATTTCAAATAACCAATGGAACGAGACAGGGGTATCCCCTCTCTCCTCTCATATACGCCCTTTCGGTGGAGCCCCTCGCTGCGAGGCTTCGAGCTGACTCGGACATAATGGGGATAGGTGTTGGGGGGAGAAATCACGTGGTGGGATTGTATGCAGATGATATTATCGTCTCGTGCACGCATCCCGCTACGTCTCTCCCGGTGGTATTAGATCGTCTCCTCTCTTATGCTAAGGTGTCTTACTATAAGCTTAACGCTGCAAATCACTGGTGTTCCCGGTCCATGTCCACGATGGCTTGATACAAGAGTTGTCGGGTTCCTTGCCCTTCAAGGGGGCCCCAGGTGGTATTCCATACCTGGGAGTTACCCTGTGTCCCTCTTCGGAGATGATACGGCGTAACGTTGATCCCATCCTGTTGGCCCTTCGGCAGGCATCGGATACTCAAATGAACTCCTCACTATTGTGGATGGCGAGGATTCAGACATTCCGTATGATGTGGCTGCCGCGTTTTCTCTATCTGGGGCAACTTCAATCTCAGACCAACAGATTCATATGGGCCTCCAAGCGACAAAGCGTCCAAAGAGGATCATGTGCCTGGGTTTACGGGGGAGTGGTATGGGGGTCCCGAACCTGGCCTCCTACTACAGAGCCTCCATTTTGGAGACCAGTAAGGTGTGGTGGCTGGGCACGTCGGACCTGGGGTGGTACCACCTGGAGTCCAGTATGATGGGACACGGCTCCCTCCGTGAGCTCCTCGAGGTGGAATCCTTAGCCCCGATGCGGTACTCCCACAGTTTGGCGATAATGAAAGCACTACTGCACATATGGAAACATGCCCCTCGGGCATGGACCAGGCTTCCGCCATGCGAGATCTCCGTGAAGGCCCTTTTGCTACATGTCCCGTCTTTACGCATTACCAACTGGATTGATGGGGGTTTAGTGTCTCTAGAGAATATTGCCTCTGGCTCTGGGATTATGTCATCGCACGTCCTAGCTGAGACGTACCCACACCTAGCGCATACCTTCTTTCAACTATGTCAGGTGACTCACTTCCTCACTGTGCGTGAGGTTGGGTTGTCCTTTGGCCCTCTCTCTCCCTCTCCCCTGCGCTCTTTTATGCTATCTCCTCCCACATGCCGCAAGGGCCTCTCGGCACTATATAACGCACTTCTTGAGGAAGGCTTGGGCTCAACCCTTGCATATAGGACTAAGTGGCAGGAAGAATTAGGCTTTGCGGCTGATGAGGAAGATTGGGTAGGTGCGGTGTGTTGTGTTCACAGGGCCACCAAGTGCATTAACCATCTGGAGCAACTGAAAAAAATCCATCTACGATGGTATACACCTCCATCAGTGGTTGCACTTTATGACCCCTCGGCCTCGCCTTTGTGTTGGAGGCTTTGCGGCCAGAAGGGGAGGCTTGCTCATACTTGGTGATCCTGCCCGAAAATCGCTCAGTTCTGGACAGTAGTGGAGGCTCTGTTGTCCTCTATCATGGAGGTGAAAATTCCCCTGTCCCCTCAGAAGGCAGTCCTACATCTGGGATTAGAGGGTCTCCCTCCAGTGCAGCGTCACCTAGCTACGTATGTCCTGATAGCAGCACGACAATGTATCGCGTCGGCGTGGAAAGCTGTTTCCCCCCACACGAAGAGCGACCTCACTTCCCGCCTCAATCTGATTTTCACATATGAACACGCCCTGGCAATTGACTCTGCTCCGAGGCGATATGTACGCGAGGCATGGGCCTTATGGGCAGCTCATCCATTAGCGGCTCCTCTTCCGTAGTGTGAGGGGTCCCTGCGAGACTGGTGACGTTTGCTGCCTTCCCTCGGGTGCTTCCCCTCCCTCCCTCTCTCCCTCGTTTCTCCTCTCCCTCCATCTCTGGGCCCCCTCCATCAACTCTCCTTCCTCATTCCATCCTTCCGTGCCTGACGCCTTCCCTCCCTCCCCTTTCTTCGTATTCTCCCTCTTTCCTCATGTTCCCTTGCATTGCTTTATTGATGTACACACTTTGTTTGATCTAGTCCAATAGGACTTAATTAATGTAAACATTTTTTTAACTATTTACTCACAAGATTGACAATAGACAGGTCTCATAGGAGCCTAAATATTATCAATCTAGGGCTTAATGACAGCTGGCATTACTCACCTGTCACTAAACCCTTCTATTACTCTGATTGCCACCACAACAGGTCATCGGGAAGAACAAGGTAAAGTGCCAGTAGTTGGCGATTCTAATGAATGCAAAAATTTATGTGGCAGCTACAGGCTGATATTCTGATACCTGGAGGGCCCAATAACTATAGGGTGGAGCCCACACATTTTTATTTAATTATTTATTTAAATTTTTAAAACAAAACAATAATGGGCTCCACTGTATTTTTGATTTCCAGCCAAGGTAAAACCAGGCAGCTGAGGATAGCAACCCATAGTCTAAAATGCACAAAACCCTATGCAAAATTTGTAACATTATTTATTTTTACACCCCTATGATGGCAGGTTTGTTGCCAATGGAAAGCAATCAGAGACACTGACACAAAGGGTGGGAGTGCAACAGCCAATCACAGATGCTGTTGCAGAGAATGGGTGTCTGTGATTAGCTGTTGGAGGCAGGTAGAATATAGTGAATAAACCTGAGGTTAATGAGTAGACTCAGCAGTGATGTTACAAGCGTGCAGTCTTCGATAAGTATAAAGCTGCTGCTTTAATCACGGTTTTGATTTCTTTTATAGCCCCCCATCTGAATGTGAACCCAAACTGTGACACAGACTTCTTTACAGTTCAGGTTCGCCCATCACTAATCATTGTATTTACCATGGAACACAGTCATCAAGAAGAGTCTTAAACTTGACAAAAAACAATTTAAGGAAAGGGTAATAGGAATAGTGCTCACATGAATCACCTGAGACTGTTGATGCCAGTACTCAGTTGCTGGACTCCACTTGACAAGCAGTAGAAAATGTAGAAATAATCCAGCACTGGACTTCCTTTTCCGTATTTAAAATATAAAGTCTTTTATTGAATTCTTATGAGCATAAAAACATTGATCATGCTGGACGTGTTTCATACAGAAGTCATTAGTCTACAGAATGCCTCTGTCCGAAACGTGTCCAGCATGAAAGGCTGCGTACCTCATATGATTGATGTTTTTATGCTCATGAGGCTAATGTACCCTGAACCATTATAAATTTCTCCGAATTGGTATAAATATATAAGAGGTCCCCCCCACATTGTAATCAACTGAAGGGTCCCAGAACTGCAAGAACATACTCAACTAGCCAAATTAAATAGGAGGAACAAGGAGTATCATGCAAAAAGTGTTACATTTATTGTGAAAAAAGTTGTGAAACATACAAAGGACGGTATAAAATACAACAGAAAGTTGGCCACATAGATCTCCATAGACTTGAAAGAGCAATAGGGTCAATTCATTATTACAGTTTGTAGGGTATTCATATTACAATATAGTAAACATGAAGAGTAACAATTGCATTTACTGAAAGAAAGGTGCTTGACACATACCAGATATATAAAGTGCAAGTGCAGGTTTTGAATGCCACTGCCAATTAGGCAAGAAGGGCAAACACAGACACTGGTAGGTCAAACACCAATTATATTAGTCAAATATGCTCATTATAAATGTTATAAGCCTAAATTCATGGTATTCATACCCATATTGCTGCAAGGTAGTCAAATACTCATTACTCATATGTCTCAAAAGGTTCAGTGGTCACCCAAGGGAAGAATAGAGCCCTGACGTGGTGTTCCGCTAGCTTAGTGTGGTAGCGCCAGCTTCTTCAAGGGGGATGTTCCAATGTGCCCCAGTTACCTGGCAAGTTTTATAGACCACCATCAGTTTGTGTCTTCCTCCTGCCACCTTCAACCGCATTGAGCGTCATACCGTAAATGTCGAGACGGCGATATAGTGTATTGCGCATGTGTGGGAACCGGGATGCTTCACCAAGGCTCCCTCGCATGCACAGACTGCGTATCAATGCCACTCCAGTTACAGCAGTATGCACACACGGGAGCACAATGCAGCAGAGGGGTTGCAGCTAAATCCAAGGCAGAAATAGTGAGAGTATATATGGGTAACTGGGCATCAGAAAAAGAGGAAAAGAAGAAACAGTCAGGGTCCTCATATAAAAGACATAAAAACAAACAACAGAGGCCCAAATCAGACAAAATCCAGATGTCATCACATGAGTTGGTATGTAGTAAAAGGATCAATGTCCACAATGTCCATTGTGGTTATTACATCTATATTGTTGAATATATGTTCATCTCTTTCAAGATAACCAATCCGGACCTCAATCTTGATTACAAAACCAATGGAAATATATTTGGAGTTCTGTAATAAATGTTAAAAGAAAGGACAAAAAAGCAAATTGAAAACAGTTCTCTGAGATGAGAGGGTTGATTTACAAATGTTCATGCAGTATTTAAGAATATAGGTAGATCAACAGCTATAGAAAGGACCCAAAGGTCAAGGACTCATTCAGGCCTTTTGGAGCCATAGTGTCAAGTAACACTATTCACTTGGCTTCCATCTGTGCAAAGACCCGTTTCAAGATGCCCCCTCTGATACCTCATCTCGCCATATCAATTCCTCTGACCTTAAATGTTGCAGGATTGCAGCCATGATGCTCTTTAAAATGATGTGGGATCATCTTAAGAAGTGTAATGTCTTTCACGTCCCTGGCTGCCTCAATGTCCTTTACATGCTCCCTGACTAGTATACAACGTGTGTTGAACCACATGACATACGCTGTCTGATATCAAAACACCGACCACCGGAGGAGTCAAAAGACTTAGCACAAAGGACATTGGGTTAAGCCACGCAATGGCCACATGGAAAAAATCCTGAGTCAGGGCCTCTAGATCCGAAGGGGTTATTCAGCAGGGGCACATAATGGCACAAAATTTATTTTGAAATTGATTAGGGCTGCTTTTCCACCATCCAGACTATCCTGCGTTGCAGCCTTTCATCAATTTTTCTCTGCCATCCATGTCTAAGAGGATTAGCTACAGTGCCATGGTTTCAGGATTCTGTATTTTTAATGGAACTTTCTGAGTATCTTTTCCTTCATCCAAGATGGCGTCTTTTGCTTCATTTTGATCTTAAACTTTCAGTCGGTCCTGCCTATTTAAGCCCCTGTCCTGGGTCCATTACCTGTCTGAGTATATTTTGCTCTCTATCTTCCTAGTTGCTCCAGATTAAGCTTATTTGTCCACTCTGCTGCTCATTTAAAGCTCTGCTGTTCAGACTTTCTGCTGCTTCCAGCTCCTTCTCAGGTTTGGGTTGCACTATCTGTATCAGCTGCCTGCAATTTGCTGTGCATTGTCCAGGTCCTGACTGCTTGTATTCAACCTCCAAGGCTTCTGTGGGTTAAAACGTTGCATCACATGAGGCTGGATTAAACTTGTCCACTTCACCTTTAATATGGAGTGCTGCCTGTTCTTATGGATCTAGAAAGATAAATAGATAGATAGATAGATAGATAGATAGATAGATAGATAGATAGATAGACAGATAGAAACAAATAGAGCAGCACTGCCCAGTGGGTGTAAATCAGCTCAGCTGTCTTCCCAGCACTTGTATATACTTGATAAAATGCTGCAGCACTCCGTCATTAGATGTATCTTATGCCTTTATTATGGCCACAAGTACCATAGGGCAACGTATCGGGCACAAGCGCTGGATGAAGGGCGCTTGTGCCCGATACGTTCCCCTATGGTACCTGTGGCCGTAATAAAGGCATAAGATACATCTAATGACGGGGTGCTGCAGCATTTTTTTAGATAGATAGATAGATAGATAGATAGATAGATAGATAGATAGATAACAAAAAAGGGACTGCATCAATCCTTCAAGATGTATTCAGCTTTTATTTGGCCTTCAAGCAAAGGTTGCGACATTTCAGTCACATGGACTTTCTTCCAGCCAAATTCTTCTTCCATTCATTTTCTACTGAATAAATGGATAGATAGATAGATAGATAGATAGATAGATAGATAGATAGATAGAAAAAAACTGAGCAGCACTATAGTATTGGGTGCAAATCAACCAAGTGCAATTCAACACTCTTGATACATACAAGACCAAAAAAAGTTGCAGCACTCCAGTAGTAGATGATAAACTTCAAGCCCTTTAATGTGGCATAGGGTATACAATGACTACGCTTCGGACTCACACGCTAGGCTAGACAAAGGGCGTGTGAGCCCGAAATGTAGCCATTGTGTACCCTTTGCCATATTAAAGGGCTTGAAGTTTATCATCTACTACTGGAGTGCTGCAACTTTCTTGGTCTTGTGGATAGATAGATAGATAGATAGATAGATAGATAGATAGATAGATAGATAGATAGATAGATAGATAGATAGATAGATAGATAACTAGAAAAACTAGACTCATCAGACCTGGGGTCACCTTGTCGCGGCTGATGAGCAAACGGACATTGGCCAATGTGCGTACCAAGAACCCCAAAAAAATAAAAAAAATAAGATTTTTGAGCTTTTTGAAAAAAAACGTAAGTTTTTAAATTTTCTCCTCAAATATATACCGCTTGTTAGCATGTTTGCAAATTGGTAGTAGCTGAGTGCTGCAGAGAATATTTTTCTAGTTGTTTGACCCAGTGTCCCTGCTGGCACCAGTTCACATTAGTCTGTGAGTGCTGTGCAGTTATTTTCTGTTTTGTGTATAACGAATGGAGAATCTGGCTCCATGACTGCAACTGCACCCTCATCACCCACAGGTGGTCTTAGGTTGAGATGGTGTCCACCCACTTAAGAGTGGGATAGAGAGGAAAAGGAGGACAGGGATGTCAGCGTTAGGACTCATCAGACCTGGGGTCGCCTTGTCGCGGCTGATGAGCAAATGGACATTGGCCAATGTGCGTACCAAAAACCCCAAGAAAATAAAAAATAAGATTTTTGAGTTTTTTGAAAAAACGTACGTTTTTTAATTTTTTCCTCAAATATATACCGCTTGTTAGCATGTTTGCACATTGGTAGTAGCTGAGTGCTGCAGAGAATTTTTTTCTAGTTGTTTGACCCAGTGTCCCTGCTGGCACCAGTTCACATTATGTCTGTGAGTGCTATGCAGTTTTTTCTGTTTTGTAGATAGATAGATAGATAGATAGATAGATAGATAGATAGATAGATAGATAAAAGGTAGATACAGAAACATGAAGTAGACAGCTGATAGGGTTGTGTAGCTCACAACCGGTGTGATCGCTCAGTACAATACAGCTGCTCCAAGGACCATACTTCCACAGGTCACCGTGGTCACGATATGTTTCAGGAGAACAAAGTACCTCAGGGACCATCCCTGAGGGAGGAGTTTGGGATACGACTCCGAAACGCGTTGGAAAATAAACTAGCTACTATCTGATCCAGGCATACCGTTGTCTCTGGTTTTATCATCATACGAAAGCAGCAGCTCGGACCACGAGGTACTTTGTCCTACTGAAACTTAATGCATGTAGTCAGGCACTGGTCTATTTTCCCTGACCCCGCCACTGTCCCAGCCAATCAGAGGCCAGGAGTCACCCGGGCGGCCAATCACAGGCCAGTCCGCGCATGACATCAGCTTCTGGCCTGTGATTGGGTGCCCAGGCGGTTCCTGGTCTGTGATTGGCCGCCCAGAGGCACCATACACCTATGGCATCTGAGGCAGGGAGATGAGAGCGGTGTCGCATTAAATGTATCGGCAGCTCCTGGTCCACTGTAGGGAGCTGAGAGTGGCACCGGAATGCAGCAGCAGACCGGTGAGAATTGTCCTTGTGTGTGTATGTGTCCCTGTGTGTGTCTCCCTGAGTGTGTGTGCATCGGCCGCAAGGGGTGAGGGGACTCAATCATCCGGGGTCAATCTGATGGATGTCAAGCTGGGAGTCTCGAAGTTCGTGGCCCTGACCAAGCATAGGTAAAGGAGGTTATTTACAGGGGAATAAAGTTTATAGAGTTTTTCGTGATGCCATCTGTGGTTTCTGGTCAGGGATCACCAGCGCTGCTTGTATAGGTCTTCAGGGAATATGGTTAGGCAGCTAGATGGAACAATCCCCACAGATGAAGCAGACCCTGGGGTATAGATGCTGGTGATAAGGTGGATGATAATGGTTATAGTTTTTGGTGCAGGAGGGCTCAGGAAGGAATGGACAGACACAAGGGTTGCAGTTCTTACCGGTTGCTTTTACTTGCGGTTCAAGACCAATTACAACCCAGCCAGGGAGCTGTGTCTTCCAAGATTGCATTTCGGCCAGCTCACAGGTAGTCCAGGTCCATCTCACTGGGAAACCAGATATAAGCCGTTGCAATTTCCTAACACTTTTCTCCTTTCCTCCCCTGTGTCCTCGTGCTACAAGTCTCAAAGCAGTAGTATGCATGAAAATAAGCAACATTGTAATATATTTTATCAGACAAATCTGCTTCTTTCTCTGCCGAATTGATCAGTCATTATCAACACTCTCAATTCTTGGGTAAAGTGAGTATTCAGTGAAAACTTTGCTATTGCTAAGATAGGAGATGGCAGTTGTAATGGATGAGATTGTATGTAGATAGAAAAAAGAGAAGAGGCCGAGGTCTGCCTCAAGCTCCTCCCTCCTACCATCATCATAAAATCTCATCCACAACAACTGCCATCTCCGATCTCAGTAATGGGAAATACTTCACCAAATACAGATTTCACCTCAGACATTAGAATTTTGATAATGTTTGATCAATTCTAGAAGAGAAACATGCACATTCGTCTAATAAGATATATTACAAAGTTGTCTAATTTCATGTATTGATTTATGAAATAAAAATTAATACAATAGTTACACTTTAAATAAATAATTTTAAAATCAGTGTTATGGGTTCATCGTCAATTTGATAAACAGCCAAGTTAAAGTGCACGACTGGGGGTTAGTATTCTTCCCTGGGTAGACACATAATTATCCCCCCCAAAGGTAAGAATAGCAGCCAACAGCCACTCCAAAATTTGATACATTCATTAGAATTGTCAGATCCTGGTGCTTTACTCATCTCTTCCCGACACCCTGTTGAAGTGGCATTAGAGTGATAAAAGAAGTTAATGACAGCTGAGTACTGACAGCTTGTCATTAAGCCCAAATAGGTAATGTCAGGCGCCTAGACATTCAGTGTGGATAGATACGGAATGTCAGCATAGACCAGCTCACTAGCCGAGAAGTTGGACACACAAGTGTTACTCTCCAGTGTCTGCTCTTGCACCTTCCGTTCATACAGGCACCTATAGCTGCCTTTCTTTGAATAGCACATTACAGATTTCGTAGGTAAAACAGCAAACTCTTCTAATGTTATCATGTTTGACCTTTTAAATTCAACTCATGCAGAGGTCAGGTGCTTGGGGATTATATAGCATTGTTCTCAATTGCCTCAAGTTTGTCAGGAGTTTGCTACATCTTCACTTAGCTCAGTTGGAGCCAGGTGTCCATAATTTCCTCTGTTAATCCTGAGTTATATACTACAACCAGTGTTATTTCTAATCTCAGTCCAGTTTATTAGGTGTTGTTCACACCTAATTTTTCTCAGTGTTCTTCACACCAGGGCTTTGCAATCAAGGTAACACACCCCTTCAAGCAAATCTCCACCTTGTCTTAGTCCCAGTTTGTATACATCAATGCTATTATCCTTTTCTTTGCTGGAAAATAGACTAGATTTGTTTAAGTATTATACCTGTGACTAACCATAGCCCTGCTGGAAGATACTAGACGGCATTCTTATGATGACCTCCATCCCTGTTGAAGCTGGAATATAACAGTTTCCTATATAGCTATTTTTCCTGTGTGTAACTGCGCATCTAGGTCTACTTCACTTTTGCTACCTGCTTACCTTGACTATGTTGTTTTTTATACTTTTCTTTTCTGGTCCTCATTTATTCACATTTTATCTGTAAAGACCTATTCCACTGCACTATTGCCATGACCTTACCCTGACACAAGGCACAGACAATCCAAATGAATAGGTGAGCCCTTAAAAGGAACCTGTCAGATCCCCTGTGCACCCAGACATATGAGTAGTTCTTTACACATATCTAGTGTATAATCCTTGCATCCCAGCATGTACTAGCAAACATAAACAGGTTGTAACAATGTGTACCTTCCCCTAGCCTGTGTTCATGGACTCTGATGAAATGTAAGATGCTTTAGTGTTTCCTGTCCTGTATATAGTTGTGGGATTCTGTGTTTGTTTGTTCTTCTCAGCATGGGACTCATCCAATACAAGCTGTGAGTTTCTAGAATCTTCTGACTGAAGCAAACCATTCAAAAGTAGGTGTGATCTCTCCCCCTATCCATTGGCTGATCCCAGGAGCCAGAAAAATAGGCTCATGTTTGCCCCAGTGAGATGTGTGTGATCCCTGATGGTGGAAAGTCTGAAGCTGCGGCAAGAACCTGGCACCCATGTGTGGATTTATAGAAGCTGTCCCATGGGATTGGGTTGGATCCATTGACTTCTTTCAAGGATTACTTCTACATTTTATCTGGCGTTAGGATTGCTGGGTGGTACTCCTTGAGGACTCATTGTGGATTTAGCGTGGACTCTAAAGAACAAGAGCCGTATTTGATGTTCTATGCACCCTGTCTCAATAAAACTTGTTGGTTTGATCATTGGCCTGGTGTCCTTTCCTGCTCTGTCGCATACCCGTCACACAGATCTTTAGAAAAAATATTTCTAAAACCATTTATGACATGCTAATTAGGGCTATAACTAATTGAGAGGGTTGTGAGTGTGATAACATCCTTTACACAGCCAGCCTCATCGATACCGCTATGCAAAGCCTCACATACATGTGTCTTTGTACCCCTCAGCATTGAGCTTATCTGACGCCGTGTATATGCTTTCCAGCTTCAGAGACGTTCACTGTGCATGATCAGGAGTCACCATACTTACGGTCAGGGCCGGCCCTACCGCTGTGCGAGTTGTGCGGTCGCACAGGGCGCCGCCTGCCATGCTTCAAAGGGGGCGCCGTCGTTCCCTGGCCCTCCGCTCTGCCCCCGGCCGCCGATGTGCCCCCTGCCCTCCGATCTCCCCCCTGTGGGCTCCCCCCTGTGGGTGATCTCCCCCCTGTGGTCTCCCCTGCCCTGCGATCCCTCCCCATGCCTCCTGTGATCGCCGCTGCCTGCGGTGATCACCGCCGCCCGTTCTCCTCTTCCCGCTCCCTCTTCTTCCTCACCTGTCTTCTTTCTTCTCCTCTGTTCTCCCTCTTTCCTTCGGTCTTCTCCCTCTGTCCTCTGGTCTGCTCCGGGTCTTCTCTGCGCTGTCCTCTTCCTGCGGCATCCTCCTTCTTCTGTCGGCTCCTCTGCACAGTCATCTCCCAGCATAGAGATGAGTGTGCAGAGGAGCGGTGTCACAGCCAGGGCACAGCATCTGTGTGATTGCTGTGCCCTGGCTGTGTTAACCCTCTAAGTGCTGTGATCTCAGGGATCACAGCACTTAGAGGATCCAATCGTCATGAAATGATCTCCAGAGACTACAACAATTGTCCTCTTGTTGTAGTCTCTGGGATCAGCGTCATGGTGCACTGTATGGCAATGATCTGTCATACAATTCACCAAGACTATGATCCCAGAGACCACAACAAGAGGACACTTGATCCCTTGTTGTAGTCTCTGGGATCAGCGTCATGGTGCATGGTATGGCAATGATCTGTCATACCGTGCACCGGACGCTGATCCCAGAGACTACAACAAGGGATCAAGTGTCCTCTTGTTGTAGTCTCTGGGATCAGCGTCATGGTGCACGGTATGGCAATGATCTGTCATACCGTGCACCGGATGCTGATCCCAGAGACTACAACAAGGGATCAAATGTCCTCTTGTAGTCTCTGGGATCAGCGTCATTGTGCACGGTATGACAGATCATTGCCATACCATGCACCATGACGCTGATCCCAGAGACTACAACAAGGGATCAAGTGTCCTCTTGTTGTGGTCTCTGGGATCATAGTCTTGGTGAATTGTATGACAGATCATTGCCATACCGTGCACCATGACGCTGATCCCAGAGACTACAACAAGAGGACACTTGATCCCTTGTTGTAGTCTCTGGGATCAGCGTCGGGTGCATGGTATAACAGATCATTGCCATACCGTGCACCATGACGCTGATCCTAGAGACTACAACAAGGGATCAAGTGTTCTCTTGTAGTCTCTGGGATCAGTGTCATTGTGCACGGTATGACAGACCATTGCCATACCGTGCACCATGACGCTGATCCCAGAGACTACAATAAGGGATCAAGTGTCCTCTTGTTGTGGTCTCTGGGATCATAGTCTTGGTGAATTGTATGACAGATCATTGCCATACAGTGCACCATAACGGTGACCCCAGAGGCTGTAGGAAGAGGACACTTGATCCCTTGCTGCAGTCTCTGGATTGAGCAGTGGCGATCGAGCGTCGTGGGAACTTCATTGTGGACTACGTCGGAGGCGATCGAGCGTCGTGGGACCTTCGTTGTGGACTACGTCGGATCTTTTTATAATAAAGATGGAGTCCGAATTGTGTCTGTGTTTTTTTTTCAAATAAAAAGATTTTTCTCTGTGTGTATTTATTGACTATTTACCGTACTAGAGATTCCTAATGGCGGGTCTAACATTGGCCCTATATTATGAATCTCGGGCTTAGTGCCAGCTGCCAATAAAAAGCTGGCATTAACCCCTTTATTACCCAGTTAGCCACCGGCACCAGGGCAACTGGAAGAGCGTGGGTACAACGCCAGAAAATGGCGCTTCAATGAATGCGCCATTTTCTGGGGCGGCTGCGGGCTGCAATTCGCAGCATGGGGGGCCCAGAACTCTTGGGCCTCTCTATGCTGAGGATTCCAGCCCCCAGCTGCCTAGTTGTACCTGGCTGGACCAAAAATATGGCGGAGCCCCACGTAATTTTTTTTCTAGAATTAGTTCTAGAAATTAAAAAAAAAAAAAGGGCTTCGCTGTATTTTTGGTTCCAGCCAGATATGACGAGGCAGCTGGGGGTGGGTGGCAGTCCGCAGCTGCCAAGTTGTACCTGGCTGGACCAAAAATATGGCGGAGCCCTATGTCATTTTTTTTCTAGAAATAATTCTAGAAATAAAAAAAAAAATAGGCTTCGCTGTATTTTTGGTTCCAGCCAGGTATGACGAGGCAGCTGGGGGCTGGTGGCAGTCCGTAGCTGCCAAGTTGTACCTGGCTGGACCAAAAATATGGCGGAGCCCTATGTCATTTTTTTCTAGAAATAATTCTAGAAATAAAAAAATAGGCTTCGCTGTATTTTTGGTTCCAGCCAGGTATGACGAGGCAGCTGGGGGCTGGTGGCAGTCCGTAGCTGCCAAGTTGTACCTGGCTGGACCAAAAATATGGCGGAGCCCTATGTCATTTTTTTCTAGAAATAATTCTAGAAATAAAAAAATAGGCTTCGCTGTATTTTTGGTTCCAGCCAGGTATGACGAGGCAGCTGGGGGCTGGTGGCAGTCCGTAGCTGCCAAGTTGTACCTGGCTGGACCAAAAATATGGCGGAGCCCTATGTCATTTTTTTTTCTAGAAATAATTCTAGAAATAAAATAAAAAATAGGCTTCGCTGTATTTTTGGTTCCAGCCAGGTATGACGAGGCAGCTGGGGGCTGGTGGCAGTCCGTAGCTGCCAAGTTGTACCTGGCTGGACCAAAAATATGGCGGAGCCCTATGTCATTTTTTTCTAGAAATAATTCTAGAAATAAAAAAATAGGCTTCGCTGTATTTTTGGTTCCAGCCAGGTATGACGAGGCAGCTGGGGGCTGGTGGCAGTCCGTAGCTGCCAAGTTGTACCTGGCTGGACCAAAAATATGGCGGAGCCCTATGTCATTTTTTTCTAGAAATAATTCTAGAAATAAAAAAATAGGCTTCGCTGTATTTTTGGTTCCAGCCAGGTATGACGAGGCAGCTGGGGGCTGGTGGCAGTCCGTAGCTGCCAAGTTGTACCTGGCTGGACCAAAAATATGGCGGAGCTCTATGTCATTTTTTTTCTAGAAATTCAGGGGCACAGGTCCTAAAGGTTTATTTTTTTTAATAAACATTTATGTGCCATTGTTACCATCAAGGGTGTATGATTATGTTCATGGAGCTGAGGGGCATCATTTTAATGCAAGGTGTGTTGTGTGTTTAAACACATGCATAGTAGTATATTCACATGAACCCATTATTGTTAAATGGTTCCTTGAAGCGTAATCTCTTATGGTACCGGCACACACCGCAATCTCCCCTGGCGATATGTGGCGATCTGACATGCACGGTCACATTTCTCGTGCCCGCCTCAGATCGCCGATGGCGGCTTCAGAATAAATGAGAGCTGCTGTTGTTCCCTGATTTCCTCGGGATGTCAGTTTTATGTGAGGAAAGAGTGAAGCTGCCACTGATTGGCTGCATGTCTCATGTGACATGGTCTGGGGGCACCAAAGGGGAATTTTGCACAGGGCGCAATTTAGCCTGAGGCCGGCCCTGCTTACGGTCATGCGTACTATGCTTGTTTGAATTTGGAACGTATACACCCAGCTTCAGAGTAGTGCACAGGACTGGAAGTGTGGCAACTACAGATATTTTACAGTAAACTGCTCTGAAGCAGGGGCGTGATAACATGCTAAGTGGGCTGAGTAGTCGGAGGAACTAACATCCCCTCAACTAGTCAAAATCCTAGGTAGCTTCTTATAAGCAGTCTTTAGAAACACTTTATCTAAATATCTGTTTATGTATACTACAACATGAAGGCACTGTTAGACAGGGATTATAGATATTTGCACAGAAATGCTCATGGTTCTCAATGCAAAGGAGACCTGACAGGTTCCCTTTAACAACATGCATTTGGGATGCTTTTGTTGGGGCATCAAACTTTGCTTGGAGGGAGAGGGAGAAGGTGAACACTGAAGTTATGATACTGTTTGGGGTTCTGTGTTTGTATCATAATGTGTGTGGGGGGGAACTGTAGAGACATCATGCATTTTGAGTGGAAACTATGGGGTGCCTTACTGTGTCCAGGGGACAGTGTGGTCATCATATGGTGTATGGGGTGACTGTGAGTGGTATACTGTGTGAAAAGGACACTTTTAGGATGAGGACTTTGGGAAGCATCATACTGTGTAGGGAACAATGGGGCATATTATTATGTATGAGGGATTTAATACTTTCTGTGGAGCATTGGGGGCATCAAAACGTTTTGTGTGTGAAGCATCATACTTTGTGGGAGGCCTTCAGATAGCATAATGTGTGAGAGGAATCTACTTTTGAGGCCTCATAACATGTGTGGGGGCTGTGGATGTCATAATACTGCGTGGAGAGGATTGTACTTTGGGTACATCATTTTGTGTGTGTGGCAGGGGGCACCATCTTTAAGTAGGGGCTGTGGTGATTTCTTACTATGTATGGGGATAATGTGGGGTATCATATTGTGGAAGGGCAATCTGGGGGTATCATACTGTGTGGAAGCTGTGGTGGAATACTGTGTCTGGGAGGTCTGTTGGGACATAATACTGTGATTGGGAAGAATTATACTGTTGGAGGAAAAAGTACTATGCCAACATCACACTGATTGAGATCTCAATTTGTCATTGAGCTGAGATGTCAATCTGCGTAAGCTTCACATCCGACGCCATTTCCTAGCTTTAACACCGACCGTGACAGGGTCTCCTTTGACCCTACTCCACCACATGCCTCTTTCTTCCTGGTAAGCTACAACATATTTTTGGGAGGAAAGGTGCATCCTAGAAACTGAAAAATACGGTATGTCATGGACATCTTAAGGTAACTCAGAAGCATGTACCAGATCCATTTATGCACTGCCAGAGAAAACTATTTATATTTAAAGCAGAGAACACTTAAATCCATATACCGTACTTTACAGAATAATATAAATCTCTAGTCCAAATGAAAAAGGTGTCATCCAACACTGACTTCCTAATGTGAGAAAAAGGATCTGGAATAATAAAAATGCAGATGGTGTGCCGAAATGGAGACTGAGAAGTACACATACTTGAAATACATACACTATATATATTTATTTATATATATATATATATATATATAGTTATAAAAGAAACCAGAAATTTATCAGTCAATGCCAATCAGTCCTTGCAAAATGTAATGTTTATTTTATGTATTACCGAGTACAGTTGTCTCCATACAATGATGACATAACATGGTAATCCTTCCGGAATACGTGTTTCAGCACTGCTGTGCCTTCTTCTAGGTCTAGTTTAAGCTGAACCCCTAATCCATATATGTAAGTCATGAGTAGAAAATGACCTCCCGTAACATGGGTACTGTATATCCTCAATAAAAATTGGGTGTATGGAAGCCCAGTAGTGAGAAAAGCCTATCAATAGCAGCTAAGTGAAAAGAATCAGAATAATTAAAAGCATAAAAGGAAGACGAGTGTACATAGATACAAGTATTGTTCCTTAATATAACTTCGATAAATGAAAGTGACAAGATTTAAAATGTACACAGAAACTGAAACTGAAAATATTCTAATATGTAAATTTGCTATTGATAGCCTTTCACCACTACTGGGCCTCTATACACCCCATTTTAATTGAGGATACACCCATGCTACGTGAGGTCATTTTCTACTCATGACTTACATGTATGGGTTAGCAGTTTAGTTTAATCTTGGCCCTTAAGGAAGGCACAGCAGTGTTGAAACAAGTAGTCTGAAAGGATTACCATGTTTATAATGTCATCATTGTCTGTATGGAGCTAATTGAACTTTTTAATAAATGAAACAAAAGTTATATTTTACAAAGAATATTGGCACAGACCGGTAAATGGCTGGATTTGATTCTCACGGTACTATAGATAAGGGATTGCTCCAATTCCTCCTTCCGCGCAAGCTACTTAATAGGACAATGCATTGAACTGGAGCAATTAGCTGGCTTAAGTTAATTAATCTATTATACATCTATCTATATCTACTATATATAGATCAGGGACATCATAGATAATACAACAAGGAACGATAGCGCATGCGCTGGTGACGTCATCAGAATCATCAAAAAGTCACAGGCTCACATGCTAGAACAGACTGCTATTTAAGCACAGCAGTGTCCAGGCGGGGGGTATGTATGCCACTTTGTCTTCCCTTTCCTCCCAAGGAACCTAACCCTTCTGAGATGCGAAACATGTCTTGGAGTTTCTAGAAGGACGGCACTCTCTTTTCCCTTGGGGTACTACTTCACTCCATGGTAGTAGCTAAGAATATGATCTAACCTTCTTACATCTGCACCTTATGGAGGACTTTGTCCCTTAACTTAATAGGATATATGATTATATCACTGGTGTCATAATGTGCTGTAGTTATTGTTTTGACAGATAACTTTGTGACATTTTATACTGGATTATGTATTATGCATTCTTTTTACTGGGCTACTTGTGGTCATAAATTATCATGTACTATGCTTTTCTATTATTTAAACTAATACTAAACATCAATGTATTAAGTATTAAATGCTATAATCTTTAATTAACCCTGTGTAAAAAATCCAATAAGGACAGAAATTTATGTTGAATATGGTCACACACTCTACATGTCGGGGAGTCCCTTCTTTTACTTGATCACTTTTATCACATACTGTAATTTTGATATTTACAAAATAAAAAATTGTTTCGTTGCAATATACTCCAGTTTTTTCCTCTTATTTTCTAAATGTTCATATGGAAATTGTGCACACATCTATGATCACCAGGGATTTAATAATATCTAATATGCTATGTAAGAGTTTTGTAATCAATACATACATGTAGTAATATAGCATCAAGTTTACATTTAAGAGACAAATTCGTTCATTTAAATATCCATTGAAATCAAGGTAAGTATCTGTCTCACTGTTCTTCACACAGACCTGGTAAATGTTGGATGTGGATAGGCAAAGGAGCATTTACAGAAGAGAATGAGGGTATGGTCACATTTGGGAGCTTGCATCCGTTGGAAGGATGCATGAAAGGATCCTTTTTTTCCCCTTGCCATTTTCATGGCATATATGTTCATTTTTAGCACATGCGTTAACGCTTGGTACATATATGTGCCATGCGTTAACGCATGCATTTCCCATAGACTCCCATGTTAAAAAAAAGCATGCGTTTTTGCAAAAGCACCAAAAAGCGCTGCATACCGCGTATTTTGGTGCACTTGCAAAAACGCACAGCGTCAAACGCATTGCACTTTTGCAATGCATTTTTTGCATTGGCGTCTATGGCTGCGTTAACGCATGTGTTTTTCAAGATTTGCACATGAATATAGCTCATGCATTTAGCAAATGCATGACGCAAGTCTTACCCTAGCCTAAGGCTGCCTTCACATTTGCGTATGTGAACGCAGCTTATGCTGCGTTCCCATACGCAGTCAAACGCATGCGCACTGCGTTCCTATGTTTAACATAGGAACGCATAGTGCTTGCGTTTGCTGCGTTCGGGTGCGGATGCGGACGATATCTGCTCCTTCCGGTGTCCAGCGTCCGCACCCGGGACGCAGCATGTTGCATTTTTTGTGCGCTCGGGGACCTTGGAAGATCAGCAAGCATCCCCAAGCGCACAACACATGAATTGTCTTCAATGGGTCCGCAGTGTTCTGCGCTTGACACCGCAGGAGAACGCTGCAGACCCATTGAAATCTCTCCCGGTGGCCGCCGGTGATGTCACAGGAGCTCACCGACGGCCACCGGGAGATCAGCTCAGCCTCTGCTGATCTCCTCCTCCCCGCCGCCGGTAATCTGCCAGCGATGTCGGCGGGGAGAAACAGCTGATTTGATAGCTGTTTGAAACTTCCCGCGCCGACATCTCCTCTCGGTGTCGGCACGGGAGATTCAAACAGCTGTCAAATCAGCTGTTTCTCCCCGCCAACACGTCCCGGAGCTTACCGGCGGCCAGGAGGCGGAGATCTCCGGCGCTGATCTCTGCCCCCGGACACCGCTGATTGGCTGCCGGGCTGCACAGTGATGTGTCCGCAGGTGGACATTCTCCGCTGCGGACACATCAAAATGGCACTGCTTTGCACTGCGTTTGTGTCTGCATGCCATCAGCATGCAGACTCAAACGCAAATGTGAAGGTAGCCTAACACAGTAAGATGAATATAAAAAGAACTACAGCTCAGAATACCTGTATAATCTCCAGGGTAAGAAAGGTGTAGTAGGTTGTTGTGGACCACAGGGTAGGATACATGGAATTGCAGGTAATGGAGAAAAGCATCAGTTAAGGCATATAACATATTTTAATTAGTAAGACTCATAAGGTAAAATTGGGTACCTATAAGTATCTGCATCTGGTATGCATAGTGGACTTAGATTGTGGAGGATATGCTGTTTGAAAACTTAGATAAGAGTCCCTATAAAAAATGAAAGAGGTTCCACAAGTCAGACTATAGTGGAATGAAGTATAGTAGTGAATGACCTATAAAATATGGTCCTCTGTTATAAATAGGACGGATGTACAGTATGTAATAATGTGTCAAGAAGTCATCATTCGAGATGAGCGAATCTTTCCCAAACATGTTTACCAATTTCAAATTTGGCACCAACATTGCAGATTCTGCTCAGGGTCCGAGATCTGAACAATTTCCCAAAAATTCGGCAAACATGGCTATGTTCGGACGTTTGAAATTTAAAATGACCCTAAAACTTTCCCTGTTTTTTTGGGGCCAAAACGCTCGCCAAAGATGCTTACATTTAGGAGTGCACCCAGCCATCGGATCTACTGGCTTGTATCAAGCTGTAGAATTTTTTATAGCTTTAAATTATTATTTCTATTTTTTTTAAGCTTCCTGGAGTTTTCAGGTGGTTTGACACCTGCAGGGTGTCAATTTTGGAAACAGTGCCAGATGTGGCAGCAGCTGTGATGTTCAGGAAGCTTACAATGTCCTTAAAACATCTGTTTAAGAGAGCTTAATATTTTTAGATGTTTTTTTTTAGAGCAAACCTTTATTATTGCAGATGGTCAGCAGCATATAAGGCCACCTATTCTACATTTATGAGATTGCAAGATAACAGAGAGAGAGGGGCGCAATGTGTAGGATTATCATGAACATAAGCAGTGGCAAGCAACAGGTGGTCGCTCACCTTCCAGGGTTGTGCAAGCCCTGCACAACCCGGTTATCAGCTATGTGATGGCCCCTGCTGTCTTAATCCTACTGATATCACCGTCACAGCTCCGGGTATAATGGCCGTCCGGTCACGTGGTGCGGCCGCCAGAATTGCGTCACCACAGGTCATCCAGCACTTGTCTCCTGTTGCCAGGTGACCCCAGGTCCTTGCGGTGATATGGTGGTAGCATGCCCAGCTGCTCCTGCCGCTTCTCCCTCAGAGAGGGAAGGGTATATTGCATATGGATATAAGCGGTCTATTAGAAGCTCTTTGGACACAGATTTCAGAAGGCTCAGATGATATTGAACAGACCTTTATTTCCTCCCCTCCACAGCTCCACAATGCGTTTCGATAGAAATGCTATCTTCATCCGGTGGTATAAGGGGATGGTATAAGTGGTACCCTTTTATAATTACTAAAGCCTTATGATTGGCTATTGGATAACTCCTTCATTAACCCTATCCTAGCACATAAGATCTATCTCAAAAAACTACATTGTAATTACTATAAAAACATGACATTTGTACAACATAAAAACATGATATATATCAGCATTAGAAAAACTTTACCCTAAATGCCCGTTTTTCTATAAAAATATGTATGTCATTCCATAAAAACAACTTCCATTCTCTAAAAAAATATAAATATTCTCTATTCTCTAAAAAAGTATAAAATAAAAAAATGTTAAAAATATACAGTAAACACATTAATATATATATATCTTAATATAAATCATGATATTTGTTATTCTTTACAACTTTCTTTGCTAAAAACTTCAATAAATTACTCTGAATAAAGTGCGGTTAATTATCGTTTCGCTACATTATCAAGGGTAAGGTTATGTCCCTCTGGACAAGGGGCCCCATTTTATAGATCCAATAACTTTCCCTTTTTATTAACGTTCCTAGTCGGTCAATTACACATTCACTTATATGGTCAATGATAATAAGACTCAATTTATTAGGGTCTTTCTGATGCACCGCCGCATAGTGTCTTGAAAGGCTGTGTAGCTGATAGCCACTTTTGATGTTAAATCTATGTTTATTAAGGCAAGCATGCATGGTTTGAATGGTCCACCCAATATATTGTAGCCCGCAATGTCAGCTGACCACACCCATTGCCACCTTCCGTAGTCCATTGGTACCTCTACCAGTTATAGAGGAACCTTTTGAACGGATCGCAATGGATTTGGTGGGGCCTATAGTGAAATCAGCACGAGGCCACCAACACATACTCGTGGTTGTCGACTACGCCACCCGGTACCCGGAGGCGATCCCGTTACGCCACCCCACGGAGAAACTGATTGCCCGGGAGCTGTTTGCCATGTTCTGTCGCCTAGGACTACCTAAGGAAATCCTCACAGATCAGGGGACTCCTTTTATGTCCAAAGTGACCCGGGAACTGTGTAAATTGCTCAACACAAAACAGCTGCGCACCTCGGTGTACCATCCCCAGACCGACGGGTTAGTCGAGCGGTTTAACAAAACCCTGAAGTCCATGCTCAAAAAGGTGGTGGCCAAGGATGGAAAGGATTGGGATATGCTATTACCCTATCTAATGTTTGCCATCCGGGAGGTAACACAGTCGTCTACGGGGTTTTCCCCCTTTGAACTGTTGTACAGCCGACATCCTAGAGGGCTCTTGGATGTCGCCAAAGAGACGAGGGAACAGGAACCCACTCCCTATAGGAGCGTAATAGACCACGTGGCGAAAATGCAGGGCCGGATCACGGCGGTCCGGCCTATCGTGAAAGAGCACCTGATGGATGCCCAAGGAGCTGAAAGCCTCACGTATAATACACGGGCCAACGTTAGGACCTTTGAGGTGGGGGACCGGGTATTGGTCTTAGTGCCCACTACGGAATGCAAGTTATTGGCCAAATGGCAAGGGCCATATGAAATCCGGGAAAAAGTAGGGGAGGTGAATTACAAGGTATACCAGCCCGGGAAACGGAAACCCGTGCAGCTATACCACGTTGACCTGCTTAAAGGGAACCAACCACCTCGGATGACCCTCATACACTGTTAATATGTGCTCCTGCAGCCTAGTAAACCATTTGCAGCACTGTTTTTGTGTGAAAAGTGGCTGCAGTAGAAGTGAGATAATGATTTTATAAACTTACATGCCTGCGTACTTGAGGGCGTCTCCCTGTGTGTGCTGGCACTTGTGAGCTGTGCTCATCATGCCTGCTCTCCCCTCCCTTATGCACGCCCCCTCTCAGCCTGCTATACTGTGTGAGGCTGATTGCGTCATAAAGGGGGTGGGGCTACCGGGATGCCGCAATTTAGCCCCGCCCCTTCATGACGCAATCAGCCTCACACAGTATAGCAGGCTGAGAGGGGGCGTGCATAAGGGAGGGGAGAGCAGGCATGACGAGCACAGCTCACAAGTGCCAACACACACAGGGAGACGCCCTCAAGTACGCAGGCATGTAAGTGTATAAAATCATTATCTCACTTCTACTGCAGCCACTTTTCACACAAAAACAGTGCTGCTAATGGTTTACTAGGCTGCAGGGGCACATATTAACAGTGTATGAGGGTCTTCCGAGGTGGTTGGTTCCCTTTAAGGCGTGGAAAGACCGGGAGTGCCTGATCATGGAGGCATCCGATGCACCCAGGGACCCTTCCCCTTCGGCCACCAGGGATACCGAAGGCGTACGAATAAGTGACACCCTCACTAAGGCCCAACGACGGGAAGCTCACAAATTGGTACAGCAGAATCCCGATGTGTTTTCTGACCTGCTAGGGCGTACTTCGGTCATTCAACATGACATTGTCACTGAGCCCCGGGTAAAAGTGCGGGTGAAACCGTACCGGGTACCCGAGGCCCGACGGCAAGCCATCGCGGCCGAAGTGAAACACATGCTTAAGTTAGGGGTGATAGAAGAATCCCGGAGCGAGTGGGCTAGTCAATGTGACAACCATCCGCTGTGAAGCTGAGCTGCAAGTAAGGCAGCACCCCGAGAAACCCCGAGACCCTTAACCCCTATACAGGGATCTGGAATTATAGCGGAGCCCAGGGGGTAGCTGCCTATTATGAGCAACAGAGCAGGGGAGGTCGCCAGGGGAAAAAATCAAGACCCAAAAAACAAAGTCAGAAGTCCGAGTCAAAACCGAGAGGGCAGCGAAGGTACAAAATCATCAGGCAGTAGTAGAGTCGAGAATCCAGGCAAGGGTCAAGGGCAAAACCAAGAGGGCAGCTGAGGTACAAAATCGACAGGAAGAAGCAGAGTCAGAAATCCAGGCCAAGGTCAGAGACAAAACTAAACATACACTATATCACTGGGGAACCAAAACTATATCTGGCGGCCTGCAAGACAGGCTCCAATGTATTTGAAGGGCGCGGTTACCTCCCATAGGCTGGAGCTCACAGCCCGATGACCTCATCCGGACCGCCCCTAGATCCAGGCCAGATGGAGATGCATGACTGGCTCCACCCACGCCACCTCTGACAGAAGAACGCAGGCTGCGCCTAACGGACACCTCTGCAGGGCCCGCTCCTCTGCGACCAACACCACCCAGAGGGGAAGCACAGCGGCGCTCAGTGCCAGAGGCAGACGTCGCGGGAGCAGTTCCATATGAGGACAAGGCCCTCCTGTCACCGTTGCCACCAGCCGAAGGAATCCGGCTCCTCCCAGCGGCCGAGGCAGGAACACCGGCCACCGAGTCCAATGGCGATGTGACAGTCCCATTGTGCTCATTCCAAAACAGGACGGATCGCTGCGATTCTGCAATGATTTCCGGAAGCTGAATGAAGTATCTAAGTTTGATTTATATCCCATGCCCGGGTGGACGAGCTGATCGAAAGACTGGGGCAAGCCCAGTACTTCACGACGCTCGATCTGACAAAAGGCTACTGGCAAGTGCCGCTGACAAAGTCGGCCAAGGAAAAAACCGCCTTTGTTACACCGGAAGGCCTCTATCACTATGTCGTGTTGCCTTTTGGGTTGCATGGAGCCCCGGCCACATTCCAGCGGCTCATGGACATAGTGTTAGAACCCCATCGGAAGTACGCGTCCGCCTACCTAGATGATATCATCATCTTTAGTCCTGATTGGCATGCCCACTTATCCCAGGTACAGGCCGTGGTAGATTCGCTCAGGCCCGCCGGCCTGACGGCAAATCCAAAAAAATGTGCCATGGGGTTCGAGGAGGCCCGGTACCTGGGCTATGTGATTGGGCGAGGGGTTATCAAACCCCAAATTAACAAAATCGAGGCCATTCAAAATTGGCCCCGACCAGTGTCTACCAAACAGGTGAGGGCGTTCCTCGGCATAGTTGGGTACTACCGACGTTTCATACCCAACTTTGCTGGGCGAACGGCGGCCCTGTCCGACCTGTTGAAAGGGAAGAAAACTGCGTTGGTGCATTGGAATCCCCAAGCAGAGGCAGCCTTTCAGTCCATGAAGTTAGCCTTGTGCGGACAGCCCGTCCTCGTCAGTCCTAACTTCAAACACGCCTTCGTTGTACAAACAGACGCCTCGGAGGTGGGGCTGGGGGCTGTGCTGTCGCAGGAAGTGGACGGAGAAGAACATCCGGTCACTTACTTAAGCCGGAAATTGTCACCGGCAGAAAAGAATTATAGCGTAGTGGAGAAGGAGTGCTTGGCTGTTAAATGGGTCTTGGAGTCCCTACGTTATTATTTGCTTGGGCGACAGTTCCGGTCGATTACGGATCACGCTCCCCTGGTCTGGATGCGAAACGCCAAAGAACGGAACGCTCGGGTCACCCGGTGGTTCCTGTCCCTCCAAAACTTCAATTTTACGGTGGAGCATCGGGCTGGCAAGTTGCAGGGTAATGCGGATGCCCTGTCCCGGGCGCCCTGTTTTATGGCTGGGGTTCAACCCCACAAGTTTGAACCGAGGGGGGGGAATGTGAGACAGTGCGGAGGATCATATGCGAGGGGCGCTATGTCTCCCCCAGAATGCGCACTGTCACATATTGAGCCCGGTATAGGGTGTGAGAGAAAGGGACGGTCCGCTCCCTCCGCTCCGGGTCTTGCAAGGTCCCGGAAGTAGACACGTAGTTAAAAGCCTGGTCAGGAGGCAGGGCGGGGTTGCCTGTACACAGATTTGTGCCTTAGCTGCAGCAGCAGCAGATATATAGACAGGAGAGGTCTAGATTTCCAAGAGGCCGTGTGCTAGACTAACACGGCCTAGCCCAGGAGGGCTGGGGGAACTCGGGGTGACCCATAACGGAGGCCTTTGGCCTGAATGACCCGGGTACGTTATATGAACTGTGTCTTGTGTACTCGGCTGCGACCCGGATTCCGGCAGACTGTGCCACCTCTGTGTGTATCAGCATTAAACACCGGGTCCTGTTTGAACTACTACCGGGCTCCACGTGTTTCCTGACTTGCAATCCAGGCGCTGCCCCACAATATATATATATATATATATATATATATATATATATATATATATATATATATATATATTGTGGTGATGTGGCCCCTGGCCGGGTGCATCACACCGGTTATCAATGCAGGTCTCTGTTCACATGGGCTGGTTTTCCTGATTGTGTGTGCTGTGTGAAACCTGTCCGGTGTACAGGGGGTTAACAGCTGAAGTGTTTTCATGCGCTGAGTGAACAGCTGAGTGTGAGTGCTGAAGATCTGCGATATTCATGAGCCTAATGAGCAGCAGTGAGAGTGGGATGAGATCCATGAGGAATAGGATAATACTGTGTGGATGAGTGCTTTGCTGGGCTAAAGCTGAATTGTGCACAGGGGGTTAATCACATCTCAGGTCTGTGTGTGAGTGAAGATGTGCTGATTGACTCAATGGATTGCAGCTGTGAGAGGCAGCCTGGATAAGAACCTGCCAGGTGTCTGAGTGAGGGAAGGACGATGGGAATCAGAGAAGTCCAGACCACTGCCATGTGAAGACGTGCTGGAAGTGATGGGAGCCTGCCAGCTCCATGCTAGTGCACCGGATGTGTGCATGCCAGCCAGTGTCCAGGACCGAGGACGGCTCAAGGGCCAGGTGGTCTTGTGTGTACTGAGTGACAGGGCTCCTGGTACTATTGTGGGCCCTGAGTGTGTAGCATATTGGGGTATGTAAAAATGCCATGAATGCTGTGTCATGCATGAGTCATAATGGTTTATGAAAAAGTGCCATGTGTGATGACTCGTGTGCAATAGGATGGGGAATGATCCCTGTCAGGGTGATAGACGGTGATAGCCGTCTTTAGAACCAGACTGAGGTCTGCAAGGGTCGGTGGGTGACGCCTTGAAGTTCTGGGGAAAACGTATGTGAATGTCCTGTAATGTAATGTCATATGGGAATGTCATATAATGCAATGTAAGGACATGCATATTATATGTGGAAATGGAAATAGTGTTATGGTTTATGTGTTGAAAGCGGTTTATGACAGAAATTAATAAATCCGCTGCTTATGTTACGTTGAAATGTAGTCGCTGCTGTCATTTTCCCCGTGCCAAGCGGGTTCCCCTGGGGCGCTACCTCACAATATATATATATATATAAATGTGTTTACTGTATATTTTTAGCATATTTTTTATATTTTATACTTTTTTAGAGAATAGAGAATATTTATATCTTTTAGGAGAATGGAAGATGTTAGCGTTTTTGTGCCATGTTATGCCATACACTTAGTTTGTGCTGACATTGCCGGATGTTGCTGTATGTGTTGTTTTCCTTTAAGAGCTGCATGAGGTATTGGTGTGAAGGTCTTGCCTTCTATGTTGTGCTCTAGAGCCGCACTCACTATTATGTTTAGCTGCTGGTTAAGTGTGTGAAGTGTGATTCACCAGGAATCCCCTCCTCCTGGCTTTAAATAGTCTTCCCTCGCCTCCGGCAGATGCCGTTTATAGAGTTAGTTGGCTCTTGGTCATTGAGCTGAGAAGACACCTTGATGCTGTGCTGAAGCCTCTCCTGGAGTTCTATTGCCGTGAGAGAAGCTGTGATCCCTGACCTGTAGGTGGAGGTAGGGTCCCTCAGCTTAGGGCTAATCAGGAGCTTAGGGTAAAGGGTGCTGGCTCTGAACTCCTCACCATTAGAGGTACCTCCGAGATCAGGGTGAGCCCAGGAACCCAGCATCAGGGTCAGATTAGGCTCTCCTGACCCCTTTGCCCATCACACCATCAAGTTACCTGATTCCCTCACCTCCCAAGCTTGACATCTTATCACTGCAGTCCAAAACAGCTACTCTGTGTTACACCGTGATTCACAGGAACTGGAGGCTTTTTTTTACAAGAAGAATGAGCAACTTTATCATTTGAGAAAATAAAGAGCCTCATCCACAACTACCACAAATGACTTCAAGCTGAGGGCAATACATTGCATTAAGAACTGGGGTATGTGAACTTCTGATCAGGGTCATCTGGATGCTTTTGGTTGTTATTATGATGTAAAAAGAGAAAACACAGTAGTTTGACAATAAATGGCTTCACCCAGCCACTAACCAAGAGTGGAAAAAAAGATTTTGTGTTATCATTCATATTCTCTGGAAAAAAGGCCAAGAAAACAAAAAATCTGCTGAGGTATGTAAACTTTTGAACACAATTGTATATATATACTATGTGTATTCTTATGTATATGTTTGAGACAAATAGTCTGGGTGTTACAGTAAAGTTTTTTTTTAGCTCATGACTTGTGTGCAGGACTGTTTCTGCAATAAAGTGCTTTGATACTGCCCTACAGAGACTGGTGAATAAGCCGCAGGCTTTTGGCATGGAAATGCAAAAGGCTCTACACAAACTCCGGTAGAACAGAGCTGACCAAGTGCAGTTCTCAAGGACCGCAAACAGTGCATGCTTTCAGGATTACCTTAGGTTACATACATATTAATACAGTTCCAAACTTACTTTTCAAAGGAAAACGGGCACCGCTGCAGCGCTCGTTCCAGCAGGGACACGTCAACACCGCCCTCACCGCATACACTGCTGGCTGCACGCTGTCGTAGGAATCACGTGGTGCACTTCCTCCAATACAAGCTTTGCTCTACATACATATTAATATCTGCATCTTGTCAGGCAGGAGGCCAAGTCAGACATGTTTCGGCTAAAAAGCCTTTATCAATGTCATTGATAAATGAATAAATAAATAGATCACTTGGTTTGTAATGACTTTATATAATATATGCATTTCACTTTTTGTATTGAATTACTGAAAAAAAAGAATTTTTGATTCAATTCTAATTCATTGAGATGAAGAGGTAAGAAGAGGCCCTGTTGTCCAACCTACCTTGTTTTTCTGAATGCTGAATGGCTGTTGGGAATTGGAAATAGTATAAGGCTAGGGTCACATTTGCGGTGAAAATTTTAGATCCTGATCCGGTTTTGAGCTCTTAAAAAGCTCAAAACCGGATCCGGAACCGCAGCCCATAGGTGCCCATTATGTAAACCGGATTGCACTACATGCAATCCGGTTACCGCTTGCGGATTTGCAGCCTGCTGTAAAAATCATGTTGGCTGCAGTTTTTGCAGCAGTTTGCAAACCTCAGCAGGCTTGCTATAATGGGCTCCTATGGGAGCCCATGCGGCTGCCGCAAGGCACATGTAAGTGCCTGCGGCAGCAGTATACTTTCTTTATCCCTGCTGCCGCAGGGATGAACATAGGGTTAAATGTTAATAATAGATGTGGGCAACATATCTCAAGGGGGTACCCACCCTCCCTAGAGACATGCTGTTCACTCAGGTTGGCATGTGAGGGGTTAACCTGGGCATTTATAGTATTGCCGGCTATTGGCGGCATTTTCAATTTTATGAATGAACCCGGCGGCTCCTCCTGTATGACCCGCTAGCCTTGGTCCTGAAAGCATTAACATTAGGTCTATGGCGGTGCACTGCCCATAGACTTAATGTTAATGCTTTCAGGAACAAGGCTAGCGGCTTATACAGTACGTACATTATGTGGCGCCCCTGCGTCCAGGAGGCCACAAAGGAAACTGCAGCCAGGCAGGTAGGACATTGTTGAACAACAACACCCTCACAGCCCACACAACCCACGTGTCAGAGAGGTTACATCCAGCCCTGAGATTAGAACTATATGAGATCGGAGGGGTGGTGGATTCAGAGGAGTGGGTTGGGCATACCAGAGGTCAGGTGACTGACAGTATATAGTGAGGGGGAGGAGTGAAGGAAGTTAGTAGGCCATGGTGCTGAGATGCAAAGAGGAGAAGCTGAGCTGAGCTGAGACAGAAAGACAATCACACTTCTGTGAGTGCAAGGCTAGGAGCGCAGAATCCGTACTGAGCCAGTGTGAGCCAGAGGGGAGAGAATGCCCGTCCGATGCTGAGGCCACCAGGAGTGTGACAGAACAGAGAGGGACGGTGGAACCCGTGCCCTGGACAGCAGCTGAGGCCACTGACTGCAGGTGGAGAAGCCCTCCTATGATACCAGAAGGAACAGAGAGAAGGAGCCTGGTAGAGCCTCGTGCTGAGGACTACTGGAGGCTGGGCTAAGTAGAGTGTCGGCTCTAAAGGGGACCGTAGTTCACCCGGCATCCCCAGACAACACGACGAGAGGTCTGAGTTCCAGATTGAGATCCCTAACCCTAAAGGACAGGCAGCTAAGTGACGCACTAGGACTCACAGAAGCCCGAGTCACCGCCATACTGTCCAGCGTTCACACACAAACCCGTATAGACGGAGACCGTAACAGCCCGGAAAGGGACACTAAAGACTGTGTGAGGGGTCACAGGGAGAGAGAGGCCTGGCTGCAGGGAGCAAAAGGGAAACCAGAGAGGGAGAAAGAACCCGTGTACTTGAACTGTGTACCAACTGCAAATGACTTGTAAACTGCTTGAAGGAAACAACGAGTAAAGCTTTGGAAAACCCTGAATTGCCTCTCTTGTCTGCCTCTATCTGCACCCCATTCTCCCTCATACAGATCCAGCCTGTCAGCACCAGCCAGGAGGAGAGATCCCTGCAGTGCTAGCAAAGTAAGTGTGCTACATCTACACACACTAGACTTTGACCCTTACTGCCCCGGGGGATACAGTTCTTCCCACTGGAACTACACCATCTTTGCTGCCACTCCATCACCCCCGGAGGTTCTGCAGCAGCGGCGGCCCCATTACTGGCCGCACCAAGTGGGTGGCGTCACCCGTGACATTTCCCTTGTAAATAATTCCCCATCTTATTGTGCGGGCCCAGGGACACGGTCCGGACCAAGCCACCCGTGACTTCCCCACTACCGACCGGTCCGGTACCGAGTACCCCCGTCCCGTGGGGGCTCCACAATTACGTACTGTATCTACTACACAGCGAGGAGCCGCCGGGTTCATTCATAAAATTGAAAATGCCGACAATAGCCGGCAATACTATAAATGCCCACATTAACCCCTCACATGGCCACCTGAGTGGACAGCATGTCTCCAGGGGGGTGGCCACTCCCTAGAGACATGTTGCCCACATCTATTATTAACATTAATCCTTTGTTCATCCCTGCGGCAGCAGGGATGAACAAAGCATATGGTAAGCGGATTGCCCTGGATTACTCATCCTGAGCAATCCAGTTACCACATTGCGATTTACAGAACACATTTAGTGAAAAAAATGTGTCTGAAGGCAATTGCGCTTACGGCATCCGGATCTGTATGTGGTAAGCACAATTACCCTTCCAAGTGTGACACTAGCCTAACTGTTTGTAGTATTCAGGTTACAGCAGAGGATCTTACAACTACATGTTCACAGTCACCAGTCTTATAAATATTCTAGTTTCTGTGAGTGTAACAAAACAGCAGCTATTTTAATTCCTTAAGGGCCCTTTACACGCCGCAACGGCAGGCTGGATACATCCCGCTACAGGCTACAAATGTAGCTTGTAGCGCCAATATCGCCCGTCGTAGCGGCGTCTGAAGACGTGACGCTGCAGCCGGCAACAGATACATCTGTTTCCTAGGTCTGCTCGAAAACTGATGGCTACATCGCCGATGGTAGCGAGCTGTATCGGCGTGTAAAGAGGCAACGGAAGGGAACTCTGGACACCCGGGGCTGTAGCTGCAATGTAGCTAAGGCGTGACCCAGGCTCTGGGATACGGCGCCCCATCACCGATCATTGGAGGAAGCTCCTGCATGACGATTGGTAGTCGCTGCCTAGGGCGGCATATTTAAGGAGCTGACCAGTCACACTACACAATCGCTCGAGCGTGCTGTGTTTCTCAGCCTCCTGCGATGCCTGCCCAATCATGATGATATTGCGCTGTCCTATCATCGTACGGACGGCTCGTAATCCAAGAATGTGGCACGCCTATGTGCTGTCCCTGCTGTACCAGGTCCGCCCATAGTAGCTTATTGTAGCGCTGTGTAAACGTGGTATGCTAAGCTACAGCTGGCTACTTGACACACCCGGTGATGTAGCGTGGCGTAGCGCACCTTATGGCGGTGTGTAAAGAGGGTGCGTTGACCGTTTGTAGCCGTTTGAGCGTGCTCGTGCACGTGAAGTAGCGGGATGTATCCAGCCTGCCGTCGCGGCGTGTAAAGGTACCATTAGTGATTTAACTCCCTATACTAAATCATTGTAATTTGGTTAATAACTATATTTATGAATTTATTTATGATTACTTTTCATAATTACATTTCCTTTAGTTAATTTTTTTTCTCTATTCTTGAAACCTCGATTAGTCCTCATTTAGTCCATCATGTGTTTTTAGCCTAATATGTAATTCATAATATAGTTCTAATATCGAGGAAACAGACAAAATTGCGGTACTCACCAGAGATGATCTTGTGTCCTTTATTCACATATACAGTGCCTACAAGTAGTATTCAACCCCTGCAGATTTAGCTGGTTGACACATGCGGAATTAACTTGGCATTGTGACATTTGGACTGTAGATCAGCCTGGAAGTGGGAAATGCAGTGCCACAAAAAAAAATTTTTTTTTTTTTTTTTTTTTTTTTTAAAGCGTTAAAAGTTAATTCAGAGGGTCATTTATTATTCAACCCCTCAAACCACCAGAATTCTGTTTAGTCCCCCTAAAGTATTAAGAAGTAGTTCAGGCCCAAATAACATGTGTGGATTAATTATCTCTTTTGCCAGCCTTTTCTGACTATTTAAGACCCTCCCCAAACTTGTGAACAGCACTCATACATGGTCAACATGAGAAAGACAAAGGAGCATTCCAAGGCCATCAGAGACAAGATCGTGGAGGGTCACAAGGCTGGCAAGCGGTACAAAACCCTTTCCAAGGAATTGGGCCTACCTGTCTCCACTGTTGGGAGCATCATCCGGAAGTGGAAGGCTTATGGAACTACTGTTAGCCTTCCACGGCCTGGACAGCCTTTGAAAGTTTCCTCCCGTGCCGAGGCCAGGCTTGTCCGAAGAGTCAAGGCTAACCCAAGGACAACAAGGAAGGAGCTCCAGGAAGATCTCATGGCAGTGGGGACATTGGTTTCAGTCAATACCATAAGTAACGTACTCCACCGCAATGGTCTCCGTTCCAGATGAGCCTGTAAGGTACCTTTACTTTCAAAGCGTCATGTCAAGGCTCGTCTACAGTTTGCTCATGATCACTTGGAGGACTCTGAGAAAGACTGGTTCAAGGTTCTATGGTCTTATGAGACCAAGATCGAGATTTTTGGTGCCAACCACACACGTGACGTTTGGAGACTGGATGGCACTGCATACGACCCCAAGAATACCATCCCTACAGTCAAGCATGGTGGTGGCAGCATCATGCTATGGGGCTGTTTCTCAGCCAAGGGGCCTGGCCATCTGGTCCGCATCCATGGGAAGATGGATAGCACGGCCTACCTGGAGATTTTGGCCAAGAACCTCCGCTCCTCCATCAAGGATCTTAAGATGGGTCGTAATTTCATCTTCGAACAAGACAACGACCCAAAGCACACAGCCAAGAAAACCAAGGCCTGGTTCAAGAGGGAAAAAATCAAGGTGTTGGAGTGGCCTAGTCAGTCTCCTGACCTTAACCCAATTGAAAACTTGTGGAAGGAGCTCAAGATTAAAGTCCACATGAGACACCCAAAGAACCTAGATAACTTGGAGAAGATCTGCATGGAGGAGTGGGCCAAGATAACTCCAGAGACATGTGCCAGCCTCATCAGGTCTTATAAAAGACGATTATTAGCTGTAATTGCAAACAATGGTTATTCCACAAAATATTAAACATAGGGGTTGAATAATAATTGACCCACACTTTTATGTTTAAAATTTATAAAAATTCAACTGAGCAACATAACTTTTTGGTTTGTAAGATTTATGCTTCTGTTAATAAATCCTACTCTCGTTTGCAGTTTGAAGGCTCTAACTTATTGGCATCTTATCAAACCAGCTAAATCTGCAGGGGGTTGAATACTACTTGTAGGCACTGTACATGTCAAGGAACATGCGGTAAAACAAGTGCGGGGAGGGGGAGAGGAGACGGCGGACGACGGCCTGCCGTTTCATGGACAATGCCTCTTCGACGGGTCCTGGACCATCCGCCGTCTCCTCTCCCCCTCCCCGCACTTGTTTTACCGCATGTTCCTTGACATGTATATGTGAACAAAGGACACAAGATCATCTCTGGTGAGTGCCGCAATTTTGTCTGTTTCCTCGATATTATAACCTATATTTGTGTGCACCACGAATAAGAGACCAGTATTACAGCATACCACGACGTGATTGACATAATATAGTTCTGCATAGTTCCTTCCAAGGTTGAATATAATGAAATTAGATTTTTCAAAGCTCTTTTTTTCCAAAATATAACCGATATAGTTCATTTTTTGAAGCATTCTGTGATTTTTTTCATTCCGTAAATAATTCTGCCTATGTTTACATACATTGAGATCTCAATAGAATAAGTATACATTCCTTCGTTGACCTGCTACATTTTTTCTTTTTTGTTTCATTACAGTACTTTTATGCTAGTCGTATCAACTTATAATTGTCACTTTATAATTACCCATCATACATAAGCTATCTGAGTCTCCACTTAAGTCACTGAAATGGATAAAGAAGACTCAACTAAATTAAAAATAATTTCAAAGCTACTGGTCCAAACAAGATACATTATTGCTGACATTGGGCTGTGCAATTAACTCAATTAAATATAAACCTTCATTGTACACTCATGGCTTTATCACTTAAGAAATACTAGGCGTTATCATGCCCTAAGGGATATGTTCAAGAAGGATCTGCTGTTACCCCTTGACTTCATTTCAGCCACATTGAAATTAAACATTTTCTAGTTTATATAAACTATGGCAGCTTCATTATAATAATACTGTATATTTATATTGCACCATTGACTTATGCTGTCTCAATAATTAAGAATAGCAATTATGAATTATTGTTCTCTGGCCTGAGGTATCACCTATAGATCATAAAACCAAAGTGAGCATGTTATCTTATATCTAGTGATGAGTGAATACTAAAATATTCAGGTTTGAAATATTTGCGCCAAATATTTTGTAAGATTTGTGTATTCATTAGAAATAATGAATCTAATGCAAGTCAATGGGAAATGCGTGTAATTTACTGTCAGATCTTACCAGAAGGTCTAGTAGCAGAGCTGTAAAAATGCAGAAATTGATGAAAAAGTGCTGGAACTTAATGGGAACAGTATAGAGGAGATGCCTGAAAACATTTCTGGCTCACAGATGTGTGTTGTGATTGGCAGCCTCAGTGAAACAAGCAAAAAAGAAATGTGCGGTTCCCTGATGATTTATGATAACCAGCGCAGGTAAGGAAGACAACTGTGTGCTTTATCTTTGCTGGTTATCAAAAATAGACACTCCCCCAATCCTTTTTTTAATAAATATTTAAATAAATAACTTAAAAAAATGACATGGTATCCTTCACATTTTTGACAATCAGCTCAGATAAAGCAGACGTCTGGTGACTTGTATTCATAGGCTGGGAATGGCTCATGGTTATGGGCCCTCCCCAGCCTCAAAATAGCAGCCCACAGCTGGTTCAGAATTTGGCACATTACTTTATATGTACCAATCCTAGCACTTACCCAGTTCATCTCGCTTACAAATGAGCTTGTTCGTTGAACACGTTTGCCAAGCAGTTCACCAAACATCCGAACTCCATTGAAATCATATGAGTTAAAATCAAGGACATAGAAAACACCTTAAAAGGTGCCCAAAAGCTGCTAAACACAGCTCAAACGGTTTTACAATGGAGCCCCGCTGTATTGGCACAGACATTATATTCTTACATTATTACTTAGCAAACTTCAGCACCCATGTCACAGTCACCATGCTTGTGGGTCTGCTCATGAACCTCAAATATACTCATCATGACTTCTCGGGGGTTGTCTCAGGTTACAGAGTGGGTATCATGCAGCAGGGAATTCCGCTGTGCCCACGGTACATTTTTCGATGCTTCTTTTTAAGCAGATTTTGAGAATTTGCATCAAAATCTGTATGTCTATCCTGAGGCCAGCAAAGTCTATGTAAGTTCAGAAGTGCTGTGTCAATTTGTTTTTTCCCTTACAGATTTGGTGCAGATTTGGGGGCAGAAAAAAAAAATCTGAATCACATGTGCAAAAAAATAAAGCAACAAGAGCACAGCACTTCTGACCTGTCCAAGACTTTGCTGGCCTCAGGATAGATATGCAGACTTTTATACTAATTCTCAAAATCTGCATGAAAAAAAGCATCAAGCAATGCACTGTGGGCACAGGGCCTAAGAGGGTCCAGAGAGAGCTGCAGTTGTGGTGAAAGGCTTGAGAATTCCTGGCTACTTCCCCAGAGACGTCTAGGGCAGGCATGGGGAACTAGAGTCCTCAAGGTCTGAAAACATTGCAAGTTTTAAGGATTTCTTTAGTATTGCATGTGTGCTAATTTAATCACATGCAGAGATGATGATTCCAACACCTTATGCAATGCTAAGGAAATCCTGAACGGTGTAAGAGTAACTTCGGCACTCAAATGGAGATAGATGAAAAAAATCTTTATTTAGAAAATTCTTGTGATATTCTCATAGCATGAATTTTTACTGACGTTTCGGTCACATTGACTTTGTTCACAGTGTCAAGAATATCTATCACAAATAAAAATAAGATAAATCAATAATACATCGTATTACATGAATTTGCATGAAAACATAACATTACAGCTTTAATAACAGCTTCAAAAGAATGTAGTTCCACGTTTTCACAGTATCACATGTCAAACCGACTACATTTATTACAATGATCATGGTATATTCACTGGTATGTGAATGAATTCCTCTTTCTCATAGAAAAATATGTATAATTGCTTTCTCATAGAAATATACTTGCTCCTAGAAGTATATGAGAAACATATAACAATGAAAATCAATGACAAAATATGGTTACCTTATGACAAAAATTTTCATGGAAAAGCAATATCAGCTCTGCTATATGTTACACCAGTCAACTGCAAATTGAGAGTATAGATTAATAATATGTCAATCCCATTTATCAATAAAGCTCTGAGTGAAAATATATGGCACACTACCTGTAATCTAAAGGGATAATTCAGTTGATATATTACCCTATATGGGGCAGGATTATTAGTATATCCTACAAAAATAAAAACAAATATACGTGTTTAAACATCTATTTATTCAATAGTGGGCACCTCTAATACATCATAATCAAATTCATTACCTTGTAAATATATGCAAAAAAGATAAGGTAATCGGGATTAATTCTCCCTTATCCTGTAAATAGGACCTCACTGCGGTCCCTATAAATAAAGAAGCAAGAAAGCAGCTGAAAAAAGCAATAAATTTTGCAATTGCTATATTAAATTCGCATATAAAGATCATATTATGCCATTTAGTAACCCGAGTCGAATGGTGACCAGATCCCAGGTAGGGGTGAAAACATTGTTTACAACATATCCTCATATACGTTATCACCAGCAGAAACCTCACTACTACAAAAGGGACTTTCCTTTTGTCCGACTCCCTTTTTAAATACGTTCACGATTGAGCAAGAGTTAAATCGTTTCTTTAGGTCATTGAGGTTGAAAGCTCACTTCTCCACTCAACTTTTTCCCCCTATGGCCTTCACTGGGGTCATACCCAGATTTAGTTCTAAAGCGTTATCATTAAGGCCAAAAAGTACCTATAGACCACCACGTAACTACCATCCAGTTGAGACTTATATTTCATTGGTACAGAGAGACATTGATATAACATTAGAAAAAATCAAACGGGGTGAGTTTCATTTGAAACATAATTTAAACATAGAGGAGTCACGGGCCCTCCATGACCTTAGAAACAATGATCAAGTAATTATAAAACCGGCCGATAAGGGGGGCGCCATCGTGGTGATGGACAAGACTTTATATATATCTGAAATACAGTGACAATTGAGTGACAGAGAAACATATGAACCTATTTCAAATAATCCTACATCTGATATCATGATTAAAATACAACTTCATTTAGATAAATACAAAAGATTACATATCATAGATGAATCATTAGCGGAGTATATGGTGAATCAACATCCCATCATTCCCGTTTTTTACGTGTTACCCAAGATCCACAAAAGTCTTGTCAATCCCCCGGGTCGACCCATCGTGGCCTCCACAGAATCCCTCCTGTCACCCCTGGCTATTACCTTGGAGAAAATACTTACACCCATGGTTGTCAAGACCAGGTCTTATCTACGCGATACCTCTGATTTTTTGAATAAACTAAATACTTTATCTAATATCAAACATTGCATCTTGGCCACACTAGATGTTAATTCATTATATACCAGCATAGGACACACCCAGGGTTGTGAGGCTGTCAAACAATTTCTACTCAAAGATTCCTCATTAGAGCCATTAGAACAGGCCTTCTGTCTGGATACTTTACAACTGATTTTACACAACAATTATTTCCTATTTCAGGATCAGTTTTATATTCAACGACAAGGTACCGCGATGGGAACTAACGTGGCACCTCCGTATGCTAATATTTTCATGGCAGAATATGAAGAAAATCATATATACACTCACTCGTTATTTTCTTCTCATGTCAAGACATGGCATCGTTTCATTGACGACATATTCATGATATGGCAAGGCGACTTAGAATCCCTCCACACATTTGTGACTGACCTAAATAGTGTATTACCATCTCTTAAATTTACACTGAATTGGCATAATAGTGAAATCAGTTTTCTAGACACGATAGTTTTGCTTTCATCCGAAGGCAAAATCACTACTGACCTATATAGGAAACCCACCGATCGTAATAGTTTGCTACACTACCAGAGTAGCCATCCTCGTCACATTAAGACAGCGTTACCCCTGTCTCAATTTGACAGAGTAGACCGTATAGTCACAGAGAACAGCACCCGTAAAATGCGTCACGAGGAGATGTTTCAGAAATTTCAAGAGAGGGGGTACCCTTCACAGATTTTATCTAAAGAGAGGGTACGAAAAGAGAAATCGGATACGTCCAGGGTGGCATATGTCCACACCTATCATCCTTTCTTCCCCCTGCTCAACAAAAGTATCTTATCTCATTGGCACATTTTGAAAGAATCATATCCACACATCAAAGAATTTAATGTCAAACCAATTCTTTGCAACAAACGTCCACCAAACATCCGTGACTCATTGGTCAGGGCTGATATAGGCTCTAAATTAAAGAAGGGAATCCAATCATTTCTCAGAACACCTCGTTTTGGCACCTTTCCCTGCCTTGGTTGTGCCCAGTGCACTAATGTAATGAAGGGTAGTTCTTTCACCCATCCGCGTTCTGGTAAAAGATACCAGATCAAAGATTTCTACACTTGTGACAGCACATTTGTAGTATATTTAATAAAATGTCCATGCGGTCTCGGATATGTTGGGGAAACCACCCAGCATATCCGAGACCGCATTAGTCAACATAAGTCCACCATTCGTTGTGGCAAAACACTGTTACCCATTCCAGCTCATTATGTGTCTATGGGTCACAGTGTATCTCAACTTAGGTACCAAATTATCGATCATGTTCCACCATCTAGAAGAGGTGGTGACAGGGTTAATAGGCTCTTAAACCTGGAAGCCAGGTGGATACATGAATTACAAACCCAATTTCCATTGGGTCTTAATAAGAAGTATGATAGCCATTTTTAAACAGTTTTACAAAGGTATTTTCTTCATTTAATTTGATTGGCAGAATTAGGTATACTGTCTCTTTAAAACGCATTGATCACATAAATATTCAGTTTTCCAATTAAAACCTTTGTATCTTGTTTATAACACACATGACTCTTTATTGCCATTTCATTCTTCCTATTTCTTTCCCATTTATAGGTGAGATACTAAATTGCAAGTTTTACCATAGACACAAACAACATCGGGTGTCTGGTATCGCGCTTTAGATGAGTTTCCTAGGTAATGCATACACAAGCAGTCCTTCGTTCCCGCATTTGCGCACTACCCGCGGTGACCTCAGCGGAAATGACGTCACACGCCGCTTCTTAATGGCGCGGCTCACTGAGAGCCGCACTTGTATCCTGCGCGGCGAGTCCACGCTATCCAGACAATTCACACAAGGTATACAGTACATGGTACTGTTTTCTTTTCATTTGCTTATGTTCAATGGTGATTTGATTAGCTAGTATAACCCGATCTAATAGATTATAATGCATTTCAGCACCAATATAAGATAGTGCTTGGTGGACAATACATTTAACTGCTTATGGAGAGAGACCCATTCAGTTTACATGTAAGATGTGGACACTCTTTTACTAAATGGCATAATATGATCTTTATATGCGAATTTAATATAGCAATTGCAGAATTTATTGCTTTTTTCAGCTGCTTTCTTGCTTCTTTATTTATAGGGACCGCAGTGAGGTCCTATTTACAGGATAAGGGAGAATTAATCCCGATTACCTTATCTTTTTTGCATATATATACAAGGTAATGAATTTGATTATGATGTATTAGAGGTGCCCACTATTGAATAAATAGATGTTTAAACACGTATATTTGTTTTTATTTTTGTAGGATATACTAATAATCCTGCCCCATATAGGGTAATATATCAACTGAATTATCCCTTTAGATTACAGGTAGTGTGCCATATATTTTCACTCAGAGCTTTATTGATAAATGGGATTGACATATTATTAATCTATACTCTCAATTTGCAGTTGACTGGTGTAACATATAGCAGAGCTGATATTGCTTTTCCATGAAAATTTTTGTCATTGATTTTCATTGTTATATGTTTCTCATATACTTCTAGGAGCAAGTATATTTCTATGAGAAAGCAATTATACATATTTTTCTATGAGAAAGAGGAATTCATTCACATACCAGTGAATATACCATGAGCATTGTAATAAATGTAGTCGGTTTGACATGTGATACTGTGAAAACGTGGAACTACATTCTTTTGAAGCTGTTATTAAAGCTGTAATGTTATGTTTTCATGCAAATTCATGTAATACGATGTATTATTGATTTATCTTATTTTTATTTGTGATAGATATTCTTGACACTGTGAACAAAGTCAATGTGACCGAAACGTCAGTAAAAATTCATGCTATGAGAATGTCACAAGAATTTTCTAAATAAAGATTTTTTTCATCTATCTCCATTTGAGTGCCGAAGTTACTCTTACACCGTTATTGACTTTTTTCTTCTGAGCACCAAAAAGGCTGAGTTGCGGACCATACTCTTTAAGCAAGCAAGGAAATCCTGAAAACATGCACTGTTTGAGGCCTTTGAGAACTGCACTTGGTCAGCCCTGTTCTTCCAGAGTGTGTGTAGTGTCTTGCATTTCCATACCTCAGACCTTCAGGCAAGAGGCCTGTGACTTGTTCACCAGTCTCTGTAGGACAGTATCAAAACACCTGTATGCAGAAACAGTCCAGCACACAAGGAGTGAACTCGCTCATCACATCATCAGTATCCCCTGGTAGCCAGCCCTGGTTGGCAAGGGTTTAACAACTTCAATGCCATTCCACCTATCTCCCAGGGATCTCCTGCAGTGCTATCTATAGGGTGAAATATCCCAATTTGTGTCACGAACACTATTATTTTCTTATATTTTTATTTTCTCCATTTTTAACCTCCCTTTTCAATGTGAGAAAGGGACACAGCACTGGTCATTGACTACTGGACTCCTGCCCCATTTGCTGAGTACCATAGCCCTCAGCGCTCTACATGTACACAACATACATACATACAAAATATTTCCAACAACTTTTGGATAACACAAAATGTTTTAGTTTAGATCTTTTAACCAATGAAATTAGGTGCATAAAATCAAGTACAAAGATATGAAAATGTCCTTAGATAAACACAGGAAATAGTATGGGTCATACTTAACTCTATGCACTATAAGGCAGTTCCACTTTTTGACAAGAAAAAGCACAGGATCTTTTCTTTTTCAAGTCAGTCACATGACAAAGGTTCTGCATACAGAGAAGAGAGAAGGAGGAGTTTTGGTGATTGACTCTAACTGCAGAAGGTTATGAGATGACTAGTACATAGAAAGACATTTTTGTGACACAGAAGGGAACAAGAGGGAGCACCATTTGATAAAGATCGGCAACTAGACCAATTTGATAAAATAGGCATAAGTGTCATGAGGGTACTGTACTGTACTGTTGGGGATCAGTGGCTATTCGTTGTAAAACTGATAGTGACGATCCAATTTGGCTCCCCATGTTCACTATGGGCATGGATGGGCACGGATTGGTCCTTAATTGCCATGCGTGCTATGCGCCGCCTGCCTGTGCATTTCTATAGTAGCGTGAAGCTTACCGCAGCCGGCAGCTTCACTCCAAAGTCCCGGATATGCACTTTTGATCAGCGCACAGGAAAATGCTGCAGACCATGTTTCCTGTGCGCTGTCCAAAAGCGTACAGTACAAACCAAAAGTTTGGACACACCTTCTGATTCAAAGTGTTTTCTTTATATTTTCATGACTATGAAAATTGTAGATTCATACTGAAGGCATCAAAACTATAAATTAACACATGTGGAATTAAATACTTAACAAAAAACTGTGAAACAACTGAAAATATGTCTTATATTCTAGGTTCTTCAAAGTAGCCATCTTTTGCTTTGATTACTGCTTTGTACACTCTTGCCATTCTCTTGATGAGCTTCAAGAGGTAGTCACCGGAAATAGTCTTCCAACAGTCTTGAAGGAGTTCCCAGAGATGCTTAGCACTTGTTGGCCCTTTTGCCTTCACTCTGCTGTCCAGCTCACCCCAAACGATCTTGATTGGGTTCAGATCTGGTGACTGTGGAGGCCAGGTGATCTGGCGTAGCACTCCATCACTCCCCCTCTTGGTAAAATAGCCCTTACACAGCCCGGAGGTGTGTTTGGGGTCATTGTCCTGTTGAAAAATAAATGATGGTCCAACTAAATGCAAACTGGATGGAATAGCATGCCGCTGCAAGATGCTGTGGTAGCCATGCTGGTTCAGTATGCCTTCAATTTTGAATAAATCCCCAACAGTGTCACCAGCAAAGCACCCCCACGCCATCACACCGCCTTCTCCATGCTTTATGGTGGGAACCAGGCATGTAGAGTCCATCAGTTCACCTTTTCAGCGTTGCACAAAGACACGGTGGTTGGAACCAAAGATCTCAAATTTGGACTCATCAGACCAAAGCACAGATTTCCACTAGTCTAATGTCTATTCCTTGTGTTCTTTAGCCCAAAAAAGTCTCTTCTGCTTGTTGCCTGTCTTTAGCAGTGGTTTCCTAGCAGCTATTTTACCATGAAGGCCTGCTGCACAAAGTCTCCTCTTAGCAGTTGTTGTAGAGATGTGTCTGCTGCTTGAACTCTGTGTGGCATTGACCTGGTCTCTAATCTGAGCTGTGATTTCTGAGGCTGGTGACTCGGATGAACTTATCCTCCGCAGCAGAGGTGACTCTTGGTCTTCCTTTCCTGGGGCAGTCCTCATGTGAGCCAGTTTCTTTGTAACGCTTGATGGTTTTTGCAACTGCACTTGGGGACACTTTCAAAGTTTTCCCAAGTTTTTGGACTGACTGACCTTCATTTCTCAAAGTAATGATGGCCAATCGTTTTTCTTTACTTAGCTGCTGTTTTCTTGCCATAATACAAATTCTAACAGTCTATTCAGTAGAACTATCAGCTGTGTGTCCACCAGACTTCTGCACAACACAACTGATGGTCCCAACCCCATTTATAAGGCAAGAAATCCCACTTATTAAACCTGACAGGGCACACCTGTGAAGTGAAAACCATTTCCGGTGACTATCTTTTGAAGCTCATCAAGAGAATGCCAAGAGTGTGCAAAGCAGTAATCAAAGCAAAAGGTAGCTACTTGGAAGAACCTAGAATATAAGACATATTTTCAGTTGTTTCACACTTTTTTGTTAAGTATTTAATTCCACATGTGTTAATTCATAGTTTCGATGTCTTCAGTGTGAATCTACAATTTTCTTAGTCATGAAAATAAAAAAACTCTTTGAATCAGAAGGTGTGTCCAAACTTTTGGTCTGTACTGTATATCCGGGAGATTTGTGTGTAGCTGCTTGCTGAGGAAAACAGCGAATTGCCATAGGGCTCAATAGCCTGGCAGCACATAGTGTTACCTGCTGTTAACGCTATGCGCTGAGGCTGAAATGTTCTAAATTTGCAGCACTTCCGTCAGGCTAGGGTCATGATGCAAGTCTAACCCTCGCCTTAAGGCCCCGTTACACATAGCAATATCACTAACGATATTGCTGCAACATCACGAAACCTGTATCGTTGCATATGACATGTAGCAGAGAGCGGCCCTCCACTGTGAGAACGCTGATCGTAACGGAATGGCCTGGACCATTTTTTCATCGTCAGTCTCCCACTGTGCATGCTGCATCGGTGTATGTGACAGGAAAAACGACCAACGATCTCCATGCTACGCCCGGGACAGTGATAGATCCCAATGACAGTCGGGGGTCGCCGCATCGGTGAGTAGATCTGCCTGTGTGGCATTTCAACAGCGGCCACTTAGCGACATTCCAGCGATCCCTGACAGGTCGTATCGTTGTCGGGAACGCTAGAATGTCGCTAGGTTTAACGGGGCCTTTAGTGTGTTTCTAGAATTCTGTAAAATCCAGTGTAAGTGTATCATTCTGTGTGGGTAAGTGTATGCATCATCCAGTGTGCGTAAGGCCGGGTTCACACCATGGCACAATCCATTCCAGGGCTGTCTAACGTGAATCGAACAGCCCCGGACCAGATTTGCAAACAGAACCAGAGGGCTAATATGCTTTCCGGTTCTGTTTGTAGGCGGATGCAGCCGAGGTCAGCTGTCCCCTGCAAAATGGTGCTGAACCGCTTCACAGGGGACATCTCCCTGGTGCTGAAGTTCAGCGTAGCTCACGCTGAACTTCATCAGTCGGTGTCTGGTTCCTGAATCTTCCCGGATATTCCCGGATTGGGGCACTGGATTGCCTCAGATCCAGGAGGATCCAGGAGAATCTGGGAGGATCCAATTTGGGGTGGTTTTTCTCCCCGGACACAAAAATGCTGCAAGCAGCATTTTTGTATCCGGGAGAAAAATCTGAATACACCCGGATCCTCCCGGACAGATGGAAACCAGATGGCAGATAGCTGCCATCTGGCTCCTCTGGCACCCTAGCATACTAAGGGGCCGAAATCCAGTCCAGGGCTGTTCGATTCACATCGGACAGCCCCGGATTTAATTGTGCCGTGGTGTGTATGTTGCATGCTTTGTGTGTAAGTGAATGGAAAATGCAGACTCCATATATTGATGGTGAATTATATTCTGATGTGTGTGTTATATACTGATGTGTGTTATATTCTACCCTTATAAGCAATAACAGGGCAATTAGAGTTTGTATATGTAAGCATGCTCGCAATCACGCAACGAATGAGCAAAATTATGCTCATTCATGAGGTGATAGGATTGATTATGCCAAAACAAAAATTATGTATAAACAGGAGATGTCCTGTGATAATATGATATGCTTTGGAGACAGAACAATCTATCTGGTCTGTTCCCATAATTATTTGTCACTGTGTAAAAAGTTAAAGGTAAACAAGTACTGAATTACTTCAATATAATTGATTGGCACTCAGTTAATGGTCTGAGAATAGGGTAGTGTAACTCCACCGCAAATGTTTTTATGTGATGGTGCAATGCATTAGCATAAGGACCACACTTTTAACCCTTCATGACCAATGACATACCTATACATCTACAGAGGGAAGTTGTTCCGAACCAAGGACATATAGGTACGTCATAGCAATTTTGTGGGTACAGCTACTGTGTCCACACGATCATCACCGAGTCTCTCGGTGATGTCACAGCCAAGACCCGTCAGTTACTGCCATGACCTCCGGGCAGTTTAACCTGGTTTAAATACTGTGATCACTAGCGATTGCAACGTATAGGTGGATGGGAGAGGAGCGCTCCTTTTTCAACGACAGTTACATGATCACGAGTACCCGATCACTGCCATGGTAACCCAGGATCTCACACACCAGATCGGATGCATGGTGTGCGAGGCGAACTGTCAGTGCTGCGGGTGCAGCACTGACATATTGTCCATTGCTATACTGGTGCATTGAAATGAATTATATCAGTGATCAGGACAATAAAAGGATAAAAGGGACTAAGTAAAAAAAAGTAAGAAAAAAAGTGTACAAAAATAAAGGAGCAAAAAAGTACACATATTTGATATTTCAGGACGTCCAGCTCTAAAAATTTTCACATTAGTTACCACTTCAGTGAACACCGGAAAAAAAAAATATCAGAAATACTATGCTTTTTCATCATACCACCATAAAAAGTGGAATAAAAACGCATTCAAAGAGTGGCATGTAAATAATAAATTGTCCGCTGAAGACTTAATTTTGTCTTACAGAAAACAAACCACAACACAGCTCTGTCAGCAGAGAAATAAAAGTGGCAAATCATAAAAAAACAACATAAATGTAGTATTGCTGTAATCATACTGACCCGAAGAATAAAGCGGTTTTATCAGTTTTATGACACGGTGAACAGCATAAAAAAAAATCAGCTTTTTTTTGATTTTGTCTCATAAAAAGCAAATTAGAAAGCGATCAAAAAACATTATGTTGGTACTGATAAAAACTCTAACACATCTCACATAAATCTGTCAGCAGAAAAGATAAAAAAAACATAAAAATTTGGTGATGCATTAAACCTTTAGTTTGTAAAAAAAAAAGCGTTTTCAGTGTGATAGTATACCAATCCAAAAAAAAATATTTACATTTGAAACCAGAAGTTTACATACACTATATGAAAAAACACATATACATTTTTATCACTATTTAACATGAAATCAGATTAACATTTACGGTTTTACGTCAATTAGGAATACTATAATCTATATATATATATTTATATATATAAAGCTGAGTGTATGTATGTGTGTAAGTGTGGCACTTCAGGGTCTGGTTGCCACAGTGGTATTACCTCCTTAACAGGGGGTGATGTCATGCCTGAAAGCAAGAAGGGGACCCCACGCCAGGTAATACTCAGCATCTAACACTTTTCCTGCTCTAAGCCTGAAGGGGGAGCTCTAAACCAGTTTCAGGGGAGCAGCAGGAAGAGGCCCGGTGTAGGGCAATGGGGGACAGCAACCTGAAGGCCAAAGGGTGGGTCCGAAAAACCAGGGCCGCAGATAGAGGACCACTGAGGGAAGGTGCAGTGGTAAGATTTAATTTGGACAAGGGATGAGGGTTCATTTGGAAGTACGGGGTGGCTTCAGAACTCTTTGTGACCCAGTAGGGCGTTGAGTCACACCTGCCAGAGGGCCACCCTGGTCGTGACTTGTATCTTGGAGACAGAGTTATTTTCACCTGGGTGAGCAGGGGTGGTATGCCCTGGATGTGAAGATTGTGAAAGAGGAAGTGCCACCCTCAAAACAAGCAAAACCTTAGGTGTCGCAGTAGGCTCCTAAGCCAGCCCCCAAAATACAGCCCCGGCAGCAGCCAAAACCAAAAATGCAGCGACCCCGGCTGTGTTACAGAGATCTGACTCGGTTGCAGCTAAAACGTGAGGCTGCTGCACAAACAGAGCCACAAAATGAAAATCCGGCTGCAACACCAGACCTGGCAGTTGTGACTCAAGCAGCAGTACCAGACCAGGTTGTGCTGCAAAGTGTGCAGTAAGCAACTAAACTTCCCTGGCAAGAAAGCTGTAGGAAAGCATATATACTACCTTGGAAACAAGGAAAATAGGTAGTTATAGAGTAGGTGTAAATGTAAATAGTTAAACGTTAACCTGGTTAGGTGTTGTATGTTTGGTTATTTTTGTTGATGCAGATAAAAGAGTGTGTGTTAAAAATTGTAATCTGTTATAGGTGTGAGTGAGAATAGTTAAATGCCTAGTTAATTTGATAGTTGGGATGTATACTTGATATTTGGACAATGAGACGATGGACGGCTCGAACCCTCTTGTACATAGTTGGCACTACAATGTGCTCCTTGTCGGTTTTACAAGACCACAGAACAAATACCAGTTTGGCGTGGCCAATATAGTGGTCCAACGAGGTGACCAGCTATGCCCTGTAGCCCGCCCAGGGCCTACGATGGGGGTTTTATTAAACGGGTCCCCCATATTGCACCTGGGGCAGAGCGACAGACACTCACTTAGGGCTCTCTCTGGACCTTTTGGAGTTACAGTACTTGAAAAATGTACATTTATAGTATTTAAAGTTTTTTTTATATTTAAGTATTTTTATGTGTGATATTAATAGACAACGTTTAAGTGAGAACATCCCAAAAAGGGAAGAAAGAGTTACCTGGTTATTGTTTTACCTTTTTATTGTAATGACATGTTATACAAAAATGGAAAATTTTCACACCTGTTTTTCCTCTGTTCCAACACGCGGACGTGCTGTGTTTTACAAGGGGGATATATGGCACCACTGAGGGTCCAGTCACCACAGAGGTACTACATCTTAGCCTACATTGATAACATCTGCTAATTGACTTTATAACTGCCCTGGGGCCACGCTCAACCTGTAGAGAGCAAAAACAACTCTGCTGCGCCACCAACCGCCCCAGTGGATCTTCACCACAGCATCACCCATCCATCTAATTGCCGAGAACCACGGGTGGCGTCATGATTCAATTCCCCATATACACTTTTCCCCCATTTTTATTGGCACCGCCGGGGCCACAGAGCCGAGTGAGCCACTGTGACATCCCCAAAGAGAACTGGAGGCCCGGTTACGAGTGTTCCACTGCCCTGGTGGGTGATCCATATGTATGTATCAAGCCCCGACTACTCCAAATAGCCCCACCCGCTCCAGTTAGCTATGCCCACTTCATAGCCCACCTCCTCACAGAAACAGACAACATTCTATGGAGGAGGAGGTTCTAGAGGCAAAACCAGATAAGATTCTATGGAGGGGGAGGAGCTATATGCAGAATGAGACAACATTCTATGGACGGAGAGGAGCTAGAGGCAGAACCAGACAACATTCTATAGAGAAGGAGGATCTAGAGGCAGAAACAGACATTTTATGGAGGGGATGAGCTAGAGGCAGAACTTGACAACATTCTATGGCAGGAGAGGAGCTAGAGGCATAAGAAGACAACATTCTATGGAGGGGAGGAGCTATAGACAGAGCCAGACAACATTCTATTGAGGAGGAGGATCGAGACGCAGAACCAGACAACATTCTATGGAGGAGGAGGATCTAGAGGCAGAACCAGATAACATTCTATGGAGGAGGAGAATCTAGAGGCAGACATTTATGTGCAAAATAATCATTCTATTCTATTATAACTATGTACAGTCAGTTACTATTCCCGGGCAATGCCAGGCTTTAAAAGTAGTTATTTATAAACAAAAAAACAGTTTGTTTAGCCAGTTTACCAAGGAGAAGTTTATCCTCAGTCTAGTTGTCTGCCAGGGATCCTCACGTGAGGCACCCCCAGGCCGTGGGGTACTCGGGGCCAGGTTGGTTTTGTCTCTCTGGGATATCACTGTACTCGTGACCCGGTCCCGTGGCCTGGGCTCAGTCCAAAAAGGAAGGGGTTATTTACAGGGGATTTGTCGTGACGCCACCCGGGGTATGTGGTCAGTGGGACCACCGCTGCCGTATTCCTGCTGGGGAGGGTTACTTAGGGCAGTGTGGATAGTAAGCCCTCCTCAGGAAGGGCTGGGTGTCCCCATGGCAGGTGTAGTTGTAGTAGAGGGGCCTGGTGAGGGATTGTGCTTTGTACCAGTCACTTACTTTGCTACTGCAGCTTCTCCAGGCAGTGTGTTGAAATAGCAGTCTGTGGCTCCGCCGGCGGGAACTTGATGCTGGAAGGAAGCAGTCTCAGGCAATGGTGAGCTTACCGGGTACTTTACTTAAAGTTCTTTAGCAGCAGTTACACGTTACAGTTCACAGTTCTTTCAGTACAGTTCTTTACACTTTTACACTGCTCTGGGTAACTGGGTTTATGCAGCTCAGGCAGCTCCTCTGCGTTGCTTCCTTCAAGATCCTTTCAGGCCCTTTCCTCTCTCTGTCTCCTCACTCATGGCTTTGGTCTTGCCTTCATGGGCTTTTGTGTAATGGGTCCCTCTCTCTCAGGGTCACTAGCCCTAGTTTGGTGGCTGTGTTCCTATACCATGGGGGTAGATAGGCTGCAGGTCATGGAGCTCCTGCCGCACGCCGGTGTGTCTCGTGATTAGGGTCTTGAAGTGTCCCCGGTCACTTCTAGAGACCGGACTTTCTGGCTGCCCTTTGGCCAAGCCCTCTAGTGTCCCAGGTATGGCTGTGGGATCACCAGGCTCCTTCTGTCTGACTGTGGGTGTCATTGCTTTTGGCTTCTTTCCCTCGCCTCCGGCTATGGAGTGAGCTTTCTCTCTTATGTATCCTGCCTCCAAGATTCTGTGTCCTCCAGGGAACCTCTCCTCCTGGGAATATCTGCCTTTCCTTCTGACTGTTTACTCAAACTGTGTGTTCCCGTGTTTTTATTGTTGGTCTCTCTCACCCACGTGTTCAGTGCCTCTCTACGCTCCACCCAAACTACTCTTAACCCCTGCTACCCCTTGCCTAACCTAGAGTCCTATGTACTGTACTGTGTACTTCGAACTTCAGGATGGTCCACACTGCTCTCAATTCACTGTATAATGGTCACTACAACTGCCCCTATACAATATGATGGTCCCTACAACTCCCTTTATACTGTATGATGGTCCCCACAGTTCTTTATACACTGTATGATGGTCCTTACAGCTCCCTATATACCATATGATAGTTCCTACAGCTCTCTACATACTTTATGATTGTCCCCACAACTCTTTATGCATTGTATGTGTATCCCCTCATCATTCTATACAGTGTATGATAACTCCACAGTCCCTTATATCCTGTATTATGTCCCCCACAACCTCACATACTTTATTATGGCCCACACTTCTCCATAAATATAGTATGATGGCCCCAAAACATTATATACTCTATTATATCCCCATTTTGTCCCCTATCATGTTCCCTCTTGTATACTCTATTATGGCCTCCACACATGAATGTTATATAAAAGCAATAAAGATTACACTCAGCTAGGGCTAGGGTCACACATAGAAATCTGTTTTTGGAAGTAATTTCCATGACCAATCCATTTTTTGGGGTGCTTTTTGAGCCTCCTGTACCTCTGAACATTTTTGGACTTAGTCATTTTTTGACCAAAATTCTTGAAAAAACGGATCATTTTTTTTTAAGGCACCCAAAAAACGGATCCATTTTTCCATAGGGCCCATGTTAAAAATTTTTTTTTGTTTGAAAAACGGACCCCAACAACGTTGCTAGCAATGTTTTTAGGTGCAGAAACAAACGGATAGGGTGTTTATTACATCTAATTCGTTTTTCTATCAGTTTTTGGACTTAGAAAAAAAATGCTAAAAATGATGCCAAAAACGGACCAAGGGATTATGTGTGACCCTGGCCTGACCCTAGCCTAATCCTGGTTCCTGGCACCACAGCCTATGTCTTCTCTTCTGACACCTATTGCAGGCCTGCAGAGGTGGTATGATGCAATGACGTCATCACACTGCCTGTGTGGGCAGACTGACTTCTGGTAAGCTACAGGCCTATAGTGGATTGAGGTTTAGGAGAAGCAGGAATAGAGTAGGGAACTTGTGTCTCGCTGTTCTATCACATGACTGAACCGATGTGGCATCGTAGTGATGCTCACACAGTTCAATGCGGCAATCACAGCAGATCTTGGGCTCTAGGCAAGAGGTTCGGGGCTGGAGCCCTGGTGTCTGACACTAGCAAAGCAGAAACATTTTTCCCATAGAAACAAACAATGGCAAGTTAAAATGCAACACATCTAATTCCTCTTTCCACTAATATCTGTTGTCAGGAGAAAGTTAGTTGTTCAGTCTTGTCAAAGCGGTTTGATCTACCCTAATGTCAAGTGTTTGTTCTGCTTGAGTATAAAATAAAAAGCTAAGCATTTATGCAACACATTGTTGCAGTCAGCTTTACCTGTGATTTCTTTACATTACTGGAATATTACAAATTTATGTAATAAACCAAATTTAGATTTTTACATTTTTTGTACAACTTAACAATAGTGATATTCAGTACATGATTATGTGCTGAACTGGTAGGTAAATGTCATCTCAACCCACTTGATATTTTGCTGCATAACATTTCCAAGGAAGGAAGGTTCAGGCAATACGCTCTGTGTGATGAGATTCACCTAATGAAGTGGAAGAAATAGAGGTCTCTGGTGAAACTATGTCCCACCCCAGGGCATTAGATACATCAAGAGACCTCTCAACGCCTCGAGACTCTATATTCATTGCAGTGTGGCTATAATTGTTACTGGAGAAATTTAAGAAATAGTGTTAAAAATTATAATCTTTATTTCACTTTTACCTAGTTAGTTTATGAATACATGTCTTCTTGTAAATACTAGTTATGTGACATTTTCAGTCTACAAGTTCATCAGCCAATTTTTAGAACAGACATTTTTCGGCACCTGTGTTCCTTTGTCTGCCTCCAGCAAAGCCCCGCACATGAAACATTGGAAATACATGCTGACCTTAACGATGACGGATCCGACATACTTCACTCAGAGCACTAAGAAAGCAATCAGCCTACATCCCAGTGACATTCATCACAGCTGCTGGCAACAGCCTTTAATTCATCTGGTATTTAACCAGGGTGAAATACCCTGTGGCTATATCATGTTTGTTGGTGTTAGATGAACCCAGCTCATCTCCTATTCTAAAGTTCAGGATTTCACACCACACCAAAGCATTCTTTATTACGGAACAAGATCTCTGCCTTATTTTTTTCTTATGCAATACTTCTCAAGTTGATTTTATTTTTAATTGGTGTTGTGTTTTTAGTATAGTTCAAAAGTCGAGTTAAAAAAAGTAACAAGTAAAAAAAAAAATATTGCTATGAACTGACAGGCATAAAAAGCATAAATGCACAGCTGAAAGAAGTACAACTAAAGAAGAAGGAATGCAATTAGACATTAAAGGGAACCTGTCAGTTCATTCTACCCCCCTATTCTATCACTATCTGTCCCTGCACCTTGGTAGCTGATCCCTAACCATCTCTATCTGAGCTAAAGGTGCCTTATAAAGCTTAAGAAAAATGATTTATAGCTTACATGTAGTCTCCACCCGGAAACTGGAAAGGCGGGCTCCGGGGTTCCATTCCTCCCCTGCTCGCTTGCTCTCAACATACCCCGCTGGGTGTCATCAGTCGTTCTGTTGTTCCACCTCTTTTTGAAATTCCCGCCTCCTCTGCTGCTATCATAATCCAGCCGGAACATCATATCTGGGCCGCTGCATTGTGGGGGCTTATAACGTGTACGGCTTGGCTTCAAAATGCGCACTGCGCATGCGCCGAAGCCAGGCCGCACACGTGATCAGCCCCCACAATGCATCGGGCTGAATATGACGTTTCAGCCGGCTTATGATAGCAGCAGAGGGGGCGGGAATTTCAAAAAGAGGTGGAACAACAGAACGACTGATGACACCCAGCGGGGGAATGCTGAGAGCAAACAAGGAGGAGGGAATGGATTCCTGGAGCCCGTCTTACCAGTTTCCGGATGGAGACTACACGTAAGCTATAAATCATTTTTCTTAAAGGGAACCAACCACCCCAAATGACCCCCCCGGACTGTTAATATGGGTCCCTACACCCAGCACACACATTTGCTGCAAGCGTTTTTGCTAAAAAAACTGATTTGTAGAAGTGAAGAAGTAGCTTTGTAAACTTTATAACATTAGGACGAGTGGGCGTAACTTAGCTTGTTCTACAGCCGAGATTCATGTGTCAGTCATCCTCCTCTCCCTCATCGCTGCAGTAAAGCCCAGCCCTTTCTTCTCGTCACAGCCTGCTGAGCCTGGTGCACGGGATCTCATGCCCGTGCACACGTCATCAGCTACAGCCAGGGTCACGAGCACACGCTCTGACTTCCTGGTGTAATCCACAGCTGAGCGCAGGAAGTCAGAGCGTGTGCTCGTGACCCTGGCTGTAGCTGATGACGTGTGCACGGGCATGAGATCCCGTGCACCAGGCTCAGCAGGCTGTGACGAGAAGAAAGGGCTGGGCTTTACTGCAGCAATGAGGGAGAGGAGGATGACTGACACATGAATCTCGGCTGTAGAACAAGCTAAGTTACGCCCACTCGTCCTAATGTTATAAAGTTTACAAAGCTACTTCTTCACTTCTACAAATCAGTTTTTTTAGCAAAAAAAATTGCAGCAAATGTGTGTGCTGGGTGTAGGGACCCATATTAACAGTCCGGGGGGGTCATTTGGGGTGGTTGGTTCCCTTTAAGCTTTATAAGGCACCTTTAGCTCGGAAAGAGATGGTTAAGGATCAGCTACCAAGGTGCAGGGACAGATAGTGATAGAATAGGGGGCTAAATCAAGCTGACAGGTTCCCTTTAAATTCAATATGTCATTAATCAACAGAATAAGAATGACACTACCATGGTACAATTGTGGCGTCCCTGCGGGTCCAGTCACCACAGAGATGCTGCATCCCTGTTAGGGTGTAGTATCCCTCTCACTGGTAAGGGGAGTACAGACCAGTGCCGGGACACCCAGACCACACAAGGAACAATTGTTGTTGAATGGTGAAGGGATTTAGTTAGAGGGAGCACTTTGGGAGAAATGAGTTCAGAAAGAACACACGAAGATGATGTGGGACATGTGACAGAGCATATAAATAGAGCAAGAAACAACTAGAACATAGGAGATGACAGTGAGAAGAAAGACAGCTAAAAGAGAGAGTGATAGCTGAGGACAGGTGGTAGAAAAGCTGAAGAGAGACCATTGAATACCAAGATCGAGTTGGAGGGCACCTAGAGAATATATGCCTAAGAAGTGTTCAGAGGACTGGAGCAAGTGGGAGCTCATTCTAAGGCTGACCCCTAGAGCAGAACATCACCCAAGTGGCTCTGGGAGAAAGAGGGGGTCCCAGAGGCATGGGAAGTTAGCAATCCACCCATGGGACTCGCATCCATTGTCAAGCACAGACAAGTGGAGGGACAAGGCTGCAGGGAACCCAAAAAACTAGTAGAGAAGACTAGGCTCAGCTAGCAACCTGGAGGCTGTGCCACTTCCAAGGTGACACAGTCGACAACCGCACACATCTGTTGAAAAGGTGGCAACCATAGGGCTAAGGGAAGACACTGCAGGGGAACCCCTAGGAAAAGCCCACAGTTACGTGCTCAGAGCTCTGTGTGTCGAGGCGCAAGGCAGGAAGGGCGAAGAAATCGCTGTGTGAGATGACCTGGAAAGGACAGAGAAGGGGTGCTGGTTACGTACAATCCTACTACCAGTGAGTAGCTGAACTGGATCCCTGCCTCCGAGGACCCAGTGCTCAGCGGGCTGCAGTACAAAGACTGTGAGTAAAAGAGCTGAAGACTGCAGCCTACTGTCTCTGTGAACTTTCTTACTCATCAAAAGCACTAGAAACACTACTACCAACTCACTCAGGTTCCTTCAGCTACTCTAGGGGTCAGCCTTACTAGTGGAGGGCTTAAGAACACTGCTGCCCCTTGGAAGACTGTTGAGTAGCGGCGGCCATCTATAGCCACAATCTGAGGGTGGCATCACTTGTAAATTAACAAGTATCCCCAAGTCCAGTCATCCCTGTCCAGAATGAACCCCTCACGCCAGATCCCTATCCCTAGGAGAGTGAACCACCCACACCGAACTTTTAATGACGCCGCCAGTGTCATGGAGCCAGGTCTCAGTCCCTGTGATCCCCATGATGAAGCCTCAAGAAAGCCCGGTTCCGAGTATCCTAAGGCCCTGGAGGGGCGTGTCACAATAGCCTAAGAATTCAAATGCTTGTAGGTAAGTCTTATCCCTACTTAAAGGTGTGCTCCCATATTGTACATTCAGAGCCGATTTTAGACAAAGAGGGGCCCTAAATGCTCACATATTGCACAATAACATTCAAACATTTTGGTTACATGAGCTCAGTTTAGACTGGTAAAAGAGTGCGATTTACTGTACAACATTCAAGTCCTTCTGTGCTTATCTACCGGCCTCTTTACATAGAATAATGAAAATAAATGGCACAGAACGATCACTAGTAGATCAATCTGTCCCCTACACTATCATGTTATCAGCAGCACTTTTACAGTTTGCTCCGGCTGATGTGCTACTGAGAACAATGATTTCTGCTCCACCAGAAACAATTCAATCCCCCAGTGAATGAGCAGCATTTTGGTCATTGGCCAATTGCAGATATATTTGCACCTATGAACGCTCGTCTCCTCTGCCAGGATTTATAAATTGATATTACATACACACAGTATGTGACAGACTGTATATTACACAGACACAGATTTGTATACACTTAAATAGCACACACGGATGTATACACCGAGCAAATATACACACACACAGACACACATGTCCATTCACATCATTGGGTCTTCTGGGTCATACAGTATGGGCCCTCCAAAGAGAGATGCACTTTGTAACCACTTATACTCTGACCTAGAGATAGGGATTCTGCACACAGGACTCCTTATATAAATTAAGAATTACCTAAAAATGTTTAATCCCTTAATTACCGGCATTTTTCCATTTTTCGTTTTCATTTTCATTTTTTTCTCTCCTTCTTCCAAGAGCCTTATCTTTTATAGTTTCCATCAATATAGCCAAATTGGGGCTTAGTTTTTTTAGGGCGGGTTGTACTTTTAAATAAGGCCAGGGTCACACATCCTAATGTGTTTTTTGAAATGCCTGTTAAAACATATGCATTTTTTATTTGTGCCAATTTGAACATTGTGGTCCATTGTGTGTTAGAAAAACGCATGCGCTAGCTGATGGTGGCTAATTGTCCTTGCGTTAATGCATGCGTTTTTGCAGAACAAGTTTGTTGAAGTAGGATTGCTAATTGGGTCACAATATTCATGCAGAGCCACACCCCTCAGCCAATAAAAAGGGCTGCTTTGTTGGGGTGTGTGAACACCTTCCTTTAGGAGACTTTGCCTGTGGCCTTGTGTAGTTATGGATCTTGAACTTGATGTATTGCTGCGCTACGTGGCTGCCCGCCAACCTCATTGGCGACAGTCTCGCCGATCCCATTTGTGGGTGCACGAAATTAACCTGCTACGACCAAAACATGGGGCCTTCCATGTATTGTACCCACAACTCCGTCGTTTTCCAGACAAGTTCAAGAAGTATCTACGGATGTTGATGGCAGCGTTTGATCATCTCCTTGAGCTTGTTGGTGGGCAAGACATCACCCAGCAGGACACTTATTGGCGGGCAGCCATATCCCCCGAACAAAGACTGATTGTGATGCTCAGGTGTTTTCTTTTATTCACTGATTTCTGGTTGCCTGCACACATACTACACATGCATTTGTGTAATCGCTGTAGATTTGAGGGCTCCAGGTGTTTACCTCATTTGATGTTTTTGGCACGCTGCATACTGTAGGTGTAATGATCCTTTTTTTTTTTTTTTTTTTAGTTTTCTTTCAATGAAATTGCTAACCTTTTTAATTAATAGCTTTGCCAAATTTTAGCTTCCTTCTTGTTGTCCTGGAGTGCCGCAAAGTGCATAGTGATACTGTTTTCGGCTTACTACCATTATTTCTAAATAATGTGAATAAAATGTCTGTCACATCTGCTCCTACCGGCATGTCTGGCCCTGTTCATTTCCATGTCGTGGCTGTTGCATGTCAGGGTGTTGTTATCTTGTTGTCAGTGGCCTGGTATTTTTTTCATGTGTGTGTCACCTACTAATTGTGTGTCTTTTGTTTGATTTCAGACTTTTGGCTACATGGGGAGTCCTACGTCTCCCTGCACTTTCAGTTCAGGATGGGCCGGTCGACAATCAGCATGCTTGTTCGTGAAACGTGTGACGTCCTGTGGGCCAAGCTACAGCCAATAGTCATGCCATCTCCCACCTGCGAAACATGGCAACAGAGTGCAGTTGGTTTCAAGATCAAGGCCCACTTCCCCAACTGTGTGGGAGCAGTTGATGGCAAGCACATCAGAATAAAAAAAAATCTCACAATGGATCCCTCTACTTCAATTACATCATTCCATAGTGTTGATGGCCATTGCAGACTCCTGGGCACACTTCCTAGCCGTTGATATCAGGGCCTATTGGAGAACAAATGACTCCTGTGTTTTCAAGGACAGTGCCATGGGTCGGGCACTGTATAGTGGGACATTCAACATTCCTCCCCTCGCACATTACCAGAGACAACAGCTTCCCTAGTTCCACATATAGTTGTTGACGATGAGGCCTTTCAACTCAATGTTAATTTAATGAAGCCATATACTAGACACACACTCACACTTTGGCGGCGTAACGTCAACCTGCGCTTTAGCCGGGCCAGGCAATATGTAGAGTGTGTGTTTGGCATATTGGCTTCAAGGTGGCAGGTCTTGTTGACCACAATTCTGCTTAAACCGGCCAATGTCGACAGTGTTGTCAAAGCTACAGTGTGTCTTTTCAGTATTTTACGTTTATGTGATATGAGGATTCATCATGTATCATATTTCCTTTATATTTTATTTTTCTTGTTTAGCAACTGATGAAGGCCGTTGGGCCGAAACGTTTTGCGTTTTTCTGTCGACATCAGCTACTTATTAAAAATCTTGCATCAATTTTTATGTGCCAAGTTGTTTTTGAATCCATAATTATGTGGCCACTGCAGACCACACATAGGTTGACCCAATTGATTGGTTTTCCCCTTTGCATCGATTACAAAATCCAAATTTTCGTGCACCACTTGCTGCCATGCAAGTCCGTGAACAATATACTGAATACTTCTCAAGTGATGTTGGACGCCGACATGCTCGTTAATGGCTTTTTAAGTTTCACCATGTTGGATGATGGAAGAACTAATTGCTTATGCTGTGTCTCACTTAATTGGTGTGTCATAATGTTCCCCAGCAGCTTGCTGAGTATTTTTTCTACATTACATTAATGTATGATTCTGCTTATGTGTGTGCTCGACTGTTGCACGAACAATGGTTTATTTATGTTTGACATACAAAGCCTCCAATCCGCCAAACACTGCATTGGTGTCATGTGTGTTGTGTTTTGGTAAGCAATAGAAATACATTTTTCCATGGTGGCCACCATTTAATGTCCTATGTTCACACACTTGTTAGGAAAATGGGGCTCACAGTATGAGGCTTAACATTGCCCACATTACATTAAACATACATTTTGGACAACATAATTACCGTATATACTCGCGTATAAGCCGACCCGTGTATAAGCCGACCCCCCTACTTTTGTCCTCAAAACCTTGAAAAACCTATTGACTCGCGTATAAGCCGAGTCCCGAGTACAGAATACAGGGCTCGGATTGTAAACTCGCTTAGAATCGCTCAGACTAGCTCAGAATCGCTCAGAAATGCTCGGAATCGCTAAGACTCGCTCTCAGAATCGCTATGACTCACTTAGAATCGCTATGACTCACTCAGAATCGCTCGGAATTGCTCAGAATCGCTAAGACCCTCTCGGAATAGCTCAGACTCGCTCGGAATCGCTAAGACCCTCTCGGAATAGCTCAGACTCGCTCGGAATCGCTAAGACCCGCTCGCAATAGCTCAGACTCGCTACTGACAGCAGGTATCCGAGGTCCCTAATACAGTGACTCGCGTATAAGCCGAGGGGGTGACTTTTCAGCCCGATTTTTGGGCTGAAAAACTCGGCTTATACACGAGTATATACGGTAAGTAAACAAAATCTTCACAATGTATCATAACACATTTGGGAAAAACAGTACTTCCCATAAGGATGTACTTACACTGTAAAAAACTGAAGAGACTGACAAATGGGGTAATTACGGCACTATTCCCCTGGGGATGAGTTTTCGTCACACACAACGGTTACATTAAGGGGGATGGGTACATACTACCTCTTTATGAGGTTATGTATCTCCCCCTTAAGTTCATATCTATCATGTGTGTTCAACCTGTCGAGGTCAGGGAGATAAGATCGAATGAAGTGGAGGCAATCACTCTCTGGCCTCTCTTGTTCCCAGCTTGCAAATGCCTCCAGCCTTTGCTCTATGAACGACCGCTGAGCCCCCAAACAACCATGAAGGTGCTCCAGCCCATTCACGATGATACTGTCTGCCTCATCCCTGAAATTTCTGCGCCTTTGGTGGGTCACTCTTGCTGGGGCAGTGGATGGTGGGTTTCCCAAAGTAGCTGCAGTGGTCGGAGGTGGTGCAGGAGCTGCTGCTGTTGCTGGAGGGGGTGTGGCTGCACGAGACACATCTTGGGGCTCAATTTTGTGATCCTCAGCACTGGTGTTCCCCAGGTCGACAATTGTGTTAGTGTGTGTCCTGTGTTGCAAATTATCCTAATTACAATTTAAATTAGACAACAGTTACACACAATTTAAACCACAACCTCAATTAAACTTACGTTCGGCCCTCTGCTGTCCTTTGCATGAACATGAGCTGGTCATGGTACTTGTATCGTATGAGGGGTTTCACCGCTGCTCCACTTTTGTATTGAGCCATGTGCTGCACATCCTGCACAAATCGGTCTTTCATCGATCTCCAACAAATGTGGACCTTCTCCTCTACATAAAAAAGTTTATAAACAAAGAAGAAGGATACTGGATGAAGGGCATATTGACATTACAACCATGACCCTGTGTGTACACAGCTGTCTGAGCATGTTAAAAAACCCTTACCAGTAGCTTGTTGCAAAATCAGGGGTATGGTATCAAAGTCAGGGTAGAGCTGTTGGGGTATGCGATCCCAATAATAAATGATTTTGATGGCATTTTGATGATCTTCATGTGCCTGTTCCCAAATTGGCACAAAATCCTCTTTAATCAGGATCAAAGCATCATTGCCCACATGTACCTTGGGCACATTGGGGGCACTAGTACCGGCAGCTCCTAGAGGCAAAAGGAGCACTTTCTGGTTAATGGTTCCCCAATCGCATTACACATGGGCAACACACACATGTCAAAACATTGTTACCCATTGTTCACAACAATATAAAGGAGACATGTGTTGATGTAGCCCAATCCAAAAATGTTTACTGCACCAACAATATCAATAACATTATCTCAAGGATGACACAACAGGTCACTTACCCCTGGGGCCGCTGCGGTGGTCTTGCCAGACCCAGATGCCTTCTTCTTTTTTCTGCCTTTGGCAGGTTGCTTCCCCTGTGTGCATCAAAATATATGATCTGTTGAGTGGGCAACCTAACAGCGGCTTCACAACACGCAAAAATCACATCCTGCCAGCTCAATTGCATAGGCAACATGGTTGGAGCTGCTTACTGCACCATAGTATCCTATTCCTGGGACAGGATGTAGCGTGATGGCACCTATGGTCCATCTTTGTTAGATTGTGTCTGGGTGAATTCACAATGATTTTGATTTTACTTTTGGAGACTCAAACGCTGCAGCCATCATTTTTGGTGGGTGTGGGATAGAGGGTGAACCAAAATAGTCCTCACGGCGGCCTGAAAAGTGCCACACGACATGGTGCTCTATGGGGCAGATTTGCACTGGAGTGGCATATGAGGCCACCTTCACACCACGTTGTGATCCAATTCAGGAGTGTATGTGGAGCGGACTGTCATGGAGGGAATAACAAAACTTGAGGGGAGGCCCAATTATGGCCGGTGATCCTGTGTGAAGCTGGATGGTGCTGAGCACTGCTGTTTGATGCAACATGTTGCATAAACACTTCACAGGAAACACCTCGATGATGGTGAAGTTCCTAGTCGGCCAGTGCTGAGCTTCAGCACCTGCCATCCCTCTGCCGGGTGGCATGACGGTGCAATGTCGGACCATAGAAGCCCATGTTATGGGCCAGAGGATGGCAGCAGACTGGATAAATTGTGGATCAAACACTTTTTCTACCCAGACTCACAAAATTAACATGCTCCATTTGTGTGTGGGTGATACCAATCCGACAACTACTGCTTAATCCAAGGGATAAAAAAGGGGATGGCCAAAAGCACCCCTCCGGCTCCATCCTCTTCCCTAAAATGACCATTATTTTGGATATACTTACATGATGGGAGCTTGAGTCAGTGCTTTGTGAGCAGGATGATGAGTCCTGACAAAATGAAAAAAGATAACAATAAGGGTCCATACATGATGACATATGTCCAAGCAAAAACATGGAGTACAATAATGGAGTGTGGTGTACATTGTTACATAACTAATGACTACGTGGGTAAAATCAATAAAGGCCGAACAGGGCCAGGAGCCACATATGTATGTTGTTTGTGGTGTTAAAGAGCAGTTGGGCATTTTCCCAAACAGCTGCCTGTAGGCAACCATGAAAAAGGGCGATGTGGAGCAGGCCCGATGTGAAGGCCAGGTTGAGGATAGTGGCCACGATCCAAAGTGGAATGTCTGCAGTGGCCAAAAAATTGCACAGAAAAACCATAGGAGTACAACAACAAGTGTCAGCCAAGGTGAAAGGTAAAATAAGGCCGACATACCAAAATAACAACAACATGAGTAGAGCATGTGGAAAAGCACTGAGAACATCAAACAGGACATCACATTGTAACATAAAAAACAGGCGGAATATAAACAAGACATGTTGCTGCTATGTGCATGATAAACAGTAAAGATGCAGTGAGCAATTTGCTAACCAACACATGTGGCTCAGATGTGCCAGCAACATGTGTCAACATGTATTCCACACAACAGCATCATACATGACACACATGTCCACACATACAACATTAAAAGGATGTGAATGTAACACCGTATGGCCAAGGTGACACAAAGTTTTGTCCGTCATTTCACGCCCAACCAGGCACAAAAAAACACACCTTGGCCACACCGCTTATGCGCTGTGCAATGCTGCTGCTGGTTAACACGGCCCCTATTTCACCCCATGCTTATCGTTGTCACAAGCCACACATCACGTCTACTTTTGCTCCGCGGACACGGGGGGACACTACGTGCAGTTTTCCCCTGTACACTTACCAACAACAGACACTATTGCACGTCATGTGTGGCTGGTTAACACAATCAGCATCAGGGAGGGTGCCCGTTGGGCACCAGCAGCACTGCACAGCTCATACACAACAATCAGTATGGTTATAGCGGATGCACATAAGCTTTGCTGGAAAACTTATTGTGACCATGGCCACATACTGTACTCACTGAGGACTCTGAGGAACCAGTCTCAGCCTGGCTGGTGCGGTCGCTAACATCCAAATCAGACATCTGTGGAGAGAACAGAAGAAGGGTACATTACATGTGTGTAGGCTGATTTCATCACACATGCATGCTAATAACATGTGACACACATGTGTACATACCTTGCAGACACACATGCACAATACAAGCACAATCTGAAGGAGGCTGGCCAGACTTCCTGGTTTCCCCCCACCCACCTTGTATTGGCTGCTGGAGGTCACATGACCTGGCCAAATTAGAATTCTGGTGTTCCTGGAGACTAAGTACAAAAGCGGATTCCTTAACGCATGTTTTTTTTTAGAGCATTGCATCAATGCACGCGTTAACGTATGTGTCTGTTATGACAGTGCGTTAACAGATTCGTCGCCCATAGGGCGTTTTCCCGAAAAATCCTTAAAAACGCTGCATGCAGCGTTTTTTCAAACCCAGCAAAAAAACACAGCCGCATAGGAAAAACGCACATACACTGCAGTGTACCATGCGTTAACGCATATGCATTTTCAATTACAAGCAAATAAACACACATAATGCAAAAATGAATGGTATGTGTGACCCTGGCCTAAAGCTATGCAGAAAAAAGCTAGAAATATATAAGCACACTGTGCTCACAGTGCCATGAACCAGAATTTGAAAGGTAGAAAAAGACAAGGCACAATTTGGAGCACACCACAAAAATATATATAAAAAAATAAAACAAATTTTAATAATGTATTTTTCCAAACAAACAGTAAAATCAATTAAAAAGAACACCAGTAAATGCAATGTTTACCATACATTTAAGTATATAGTAAATGTGAATACAACTCACTCCAGCCTTATATAAAGGAAAATCATTATTAAAGGAACACAAATAGTACCCATATACACCGTCCCTGTAGGTTACAGCAGTAGTGACACCTATAAGGAGGCAAAACAAAGATACCATTATAATTATAAGGTGAATCTCCAGTGGTGTAACTAGAGTCCAATGGGCCCAAGTGCAAAATTTAGACCTGGCACACCCACATGCACATTGGTCAATTGTTTGGACCCTGTTTAATGTTCTAAATCCTATAAAGACTCACAAATTGACCCCTCTCCCCCTTGGTTATGTATTCATGTCCCCCATCCTGGAATATGGCCCTTATCATTGTATATATATGTCATCTGTCCTTGTATATATGGTCTTCTCCTCCCGCCACCATAGTCCTCCAATTATTATAATGCCTCCCTATATTCCTCCATATATTACAATGTACCTACATAGTTTTCTATCTAGTTGTATTATAATGCATCCCATTGTCCCCCTATTAATAAGGTAGCTACGATAATCATCCAATTATTATAATGCACTCCCATTATCCTCCATATAGCATAATGCAACTTCAGAGCTCTTCATACAGCATAATGCAGCTTTGTATTCTTCCATATAGTAAAATGCAGCCTCACAGGTCTCCATATATTATAATGCAGCATCACATCCCTCCATACAGTGTAATGTAGCCTCATAGCCCTCTCCACAGTATAATGCCGCCTCAGTCCTCCATATAGCATAATGCAGTCTCAAAGCCCTAAATATAGTAAAAGGCAGCCTCATAGCCCTCCATATAGTTTAATGCAGCATATCTCTCCATGTAGAGCAGCCTCATAAAGTGCAGCCTCATATCTCTCCATATAATGCAGCCTCATATTGTCCAGCTTCGTATATGCAGTTTCATAACTCTTCATACTGTATAATGCACTCCCCTCCTCCCCCCATAGTCCTCTGGCCACCGTGTACTCAATAAAATAAATCTGTACTTAACTCTCCTCATTCCCACACTGCTCTATTCTCTTTGCAAAAACTGAAGACTCAGGAAGACGAGGCAGTGCCAACATGTGTTCAACTGTGGAATGCATAAAGCAATAACTGCTGCCTGCTCCTAATGTGAAGGAGGTGATACCAACCTGCTATATGTGTTCCACCGTGGAACGCACGTCGGCACAGCTGTGGTAAGAGGAAGCCGAAGGGAGGCTCCCCTCCTCTCCCTGACACATGGGCCTCAAAGTAGCGTGTGCTGCCGTGCGGTCACATGGATGTGCATCTTTGGAGATGCACATTCATTCTGAAGCAGGCGCTGTGATCGGTGGGTGCAGGAGGCAGCGGGTGAGGCAGGCCCCTATACATCCAGGCTCTATCACAGACGTGACCCCTGCAACCATGATCGTTATGCCCATGTGTACACTGTGTTCCAAATTATTATGCAAATAATAATAATTTTCTGATTCTCCTAAATGGTCAGTGCAAATGACAGGCAGTGTAATAAAAGTCATCACCCGTTAGAGTATACATCGAATTTTATTGAAGAAACCTCCCTATGATAACAGTATAATCTTAAAAATTAAAAAAAAACTCTAAATGCACTGTTTCAAATTATTAGCCACAGTAGAGTTTCTAAACATTTGATGTTTTAAAGAACTGAAAGTGCTTATTTGTTGAATTTGCAGCATTAGGAGGTCACATTCACTGAAATAAAAAGCTATTTAACTTCAAAACATCCTAATAGGCCAAGTTACATGTTAACATAGGAACCCTTCTTTGATCTCACCTTCACAATTCTTGCATCCATTGAACTTGTGAGTTTCTGGAGAGTTTCTGCTTGTATTTCTTTGCATGATTTCAGAATAGCCTCCCAGAGCTGCTGTTTTGATGTGAACTGCCTTCCACCCTCATAGATCTTTTGCTTGATTATACTCCAAAGGTTCTCTATAGGGTTGAGGTCAGGGGAAGATGGTGGCCACACCATGAGTTTATCTCCTTTTATGCCCATAGCAGTCAATGGCACAGAGGTAGTCTTTGTAGCATGAGATGGTGCATTGACATGCATGAGGATGATTTTGCTCCTAAAGGCACATTTTTGCTTTTTGTCCCATGGAAGAAAGTTCTCAGTTAGAAACTCTATATACTTTGCAGAGATTATTTTCACACTTTCAGGAACCTTAAAGGGGCCTACCAGCTGTTTCCCCTTGATTCCAACCCAAAACATGACTCCTCCGCCTCCTTGCTGACGTCACAGCCTTGTTGGAACATGGTGGCCATCCACTAACCATCCACTACTCCATCCATCTAGACCTTCCAGGATTGCTTGGCACTCATCAGTAAACAAGACTGGTTGAAAATTAGTCTTCATGTATGTTTGGGCCCAATACACCTGTTTCTGCTTGTGAGCACTGTTTAGGGGTGGCCAAATAGTAGGTTTATGCACCACAGCAAGCCTTTGAAGGATCCTACACCTTGAGGTACACTCCAGAGGCACCAGCAGCTTCAAATATCTGTTTGCTGGTTTGTAAGGCTTTTCTAGCAGCTGCTCTGTTAATCCGATGAACTTGCCTCACAGAAACCTTCCTCATTCTGCCTTTATCTGCACGACCACGTCTGTGCTCAGAATCAGCCACAAATCTCTTCACAGTACGATGATCACGCTTAAGTTTTCGTGAAATATATAATGTTTTCATCCCTTGGTCAAGGCAGTGCAGTATTTGTTGTTTTTTGGCAGCAGAGAGATCCTTTTTCTTTCCCACGTTACTTGAAAACTGTGGCCTGCGTAATATTGTGGAACATCCAGTTTTCCTTTTATTGGGCTCACTGCCAAACTAATTATCACAGATATCTGAGATTGATTTCAGTGATCCAAAGAACTCTGATGGCCACTTTACACACACCAACTTATCTGTCCAACTTCTGAACAACTTACTGTGTTGCAGTGAAGTCATGGACACATTGTTCCATTTGTACACAGCCACAAAATTGAGCAATGTGTCCATGATTTCACTGCAACCAGTAAGTTGTTCAGAAGTTGGACAGATAAGTTAGTGTGTGTAAAGTGGCCCTGAGACACAATTCCATCAATGAGTTTCATTAAAAAAAAAAAAACAACAACCCTATGACACTTAAAACCAATTTGCATAATAATTTGGAACACAGTTTATGTCCTATATATGCAAATCTATATATGACTGGCATCACCACAAGCGTAGGTGCAGGCAGAAAATGATATACTTACATAACGGTTATCTGCCGCGACACTACTATTTATCATGAATTTTGTAGCTCAATGAGTGGCACTTGAAACATGAAGATCAGTGGGTATGGTGAATATGTGTATTGCAGAAACTGCCTATGCTAAATAAGGAAAACCGGAGATCTTAGTTTCAATAGTAGCCACTAGAGAGTAAGCCTGACCCCACTTCACGGAGCCTCCACTGTCAGGGCCTGACACTATGCCCTAGTGAAATGTTGAGATGTGAGTGGGTTTATATGCCCATGGATGTAATTAAAAACAATGAACAGGTGTGTGCTGAGCTCTTACAATGGTGATCATGTGTGGCTATCAGACAAGGAAAAATGATAAATAGTAGTGTTGCGGCAGATAACTGTTTATGTAAGTATATAATTTTCTGCCTGCACCTACGCTTGTGGTGATGCCAGTCATATATAGATTTGCATATTGTTGTATTTTTGACTGAGCTCCTACTAAAATATAATTTTTCCCCTTTCTCCTTTTCCTTGTCTGATAGCCACACATGGTCACCATTGTTAGAGTCCAGCACACAACTGTTTTTAATTACATCCATGGGCATATAAACCCACTCACATCTCAACATTTCACTAGGGCATAGTGTAAGGACCTGACAGTGGAGGCTCCGTGAAGTGGGGTCAGGCTTACTCTCTAGTGGCTACTATTGAAACTAAGATCTCCAGTTTTCCTTATTTAGCATAGGGCAGTTTCTGCAATACACATATTCACTATACCCACTGATCCTCTTGTTTCATGTGCCACTCATTGAGCTACAAAATTCATGATAAATAGTAGTGTCGCAGCAGATAACCGTTTATGTACGTCCTATATATAACACACATGAGAGTAATAAACACTAGGGATGGGCGAATCTACTCGCTAGGACTCGTTACTCGGCGAGTAGTAAGGGACTCGCAGGACTCGGTACTCTGCGAGTTTCCCAGTGATTACTCACACGAGTCCAATGCAAATCAATATCAATCCTAGTTTTGTCAGAAACGCTGACAAAACTCGGATTGCCATTGTTTGCATTAGACTCGGCTACTGTGCCAGTGATAGCAGGGAAACTCGCAAAGTAACTGCTGTTTCTTTGCGAGCCGAGTCCAGCTGTCTTCTCTGTGCAGCTCCAGGGTCCTAGAACCTGCCTGCTCACAGAGATGATGTAGCAGAGCTGAGATTGTTCTCAGTCTGCTCATTCCCTGTGCATAGACATCTATATTTATGCACAGGGGATGTAGCAGAGAGGACATCGCGTTTTGGACTACGTCGGACAGAAGAGGATTTTTTTAATTAAAGCTGGAGTCCCTAATGGCTTTTTTTTTTTATTTCAAATAAAAAATTTTCTCTGTGTTGTGTCTTTTTAACCCTTTATTGGAGATTCTTAGTGGCTGGGTCAAACGTGGCCTGACATTAAGAATCTCGGGCTTAATACCAGCTTGTATAACAAAGCTGGTATTAACCCCTTTATTACCCAGCGTGCCACCGCTACCAGGGCCGCTGGAAGAGCGGGGTTCAGCGCCAGAGGATGGCGCTTCAATGAACGCGCCATCTTCTGGGGCGGCTGCGGGCTGCAATTTGCAGCGGGGGGTGCCCAGAAAGCTTGGGCATCCCTGCGCTGCGGATTCCAGCCCCCAGCTGCTTAGCTGTACCTGGCTAGACATAAAAATTGCGCGGAGCCCCACGCATTTTTTTTATTATTATGAATTTCAGATGTCAGAGTCTCAGAGTCAGAGTCTCAAGCGGACGCCTCAGTCGAGTCCTCAGAGTCGGAGTCGCCTCGAGAGTCCGGAGTCGGAGTCTCCTCAGAGTCGGAGTCCCTCAGAGTGAGTCGCCTCGAGTCGGAGTCGCCTCGGAGTCGGAGTCTCTCGGAGTCGGAGTCGTCTCGAGTCGGAGTCGTCCTCGGAGTCAGAGTCGTCTCTCGGGGGTCGAGTCGGAGTCGGAGTCGTCTCGGAGTCGGAGTCGTCTCGGGAGTCGGGGTTCGGAGTCGAGGAGTCGGAGTCGTCTCGGAGTCGGAGTCGTCTCGGAGTCGGAGTCGTCTCGGAGTCGGAGTCGGAGTCGTCTCGGAGTCGGAGTCGTCTCGGAGTCGAGTCGGAGTCGGAGTCGTCTCGGAGTCGGAGTCGTCTGGGAGTCGGAGTCGTCTCGGAGTCGAGTCGGAATCGGAGTCGTCTCGGAGTCCGAGTCGTCTCGGAGTCGGAGTCGTCTCGGAGTCGGAGTCGTCTCGGAGTCGGAGTCGTCTCGGAGTCGGAGTCGTCTCTGAGTAGAGTCGGAGTCGGAGTTGGAGTCGTCTCGGAGTCGGAGTCAAAAAAATGCGTGGGGCTCCGCGCAATTTCTATGTCTAGCCAGGTACAGCTAAGCAGCTGGGGGCTGGAATCCGCAGCGCAGGGATGCCCAAGCTTTCTGGGCGCCCCCCGCTGCTAATTGCAGCCCGCACTTGCCCCAGAAGATGGCGCGTTCATTGAAGCGCCATCCTCTGGTGCTGAACCCCGCTCTTCCAGCGGCCCTGGTGGCAGTGGCACGCTGGGTAATAGAGGTTAGGGCCAGCTTTGTATTATCAGCTGGCCCTAAGCCCGAAATTTATGGCGGTCACGCCAATATTAGACATGACCGCCATGAATTTCTATTAAATTGTTTTAAAAAAAACACAACACAGAGAAATTTTTTTATTAGAAATAAAAAAAAAAGCCATTAGAGACTCCATCTTTAATTAAAAAAATCCTCTTCCGTCCGACGCAGTCCAAAACGCGATGTCCTCTCTGCTCATCCCTGTGCATAGATATAGATGTATATGCACAGGGAATGAGCAGACTGAGAACAATCTCAGCTCTGCTACATCATCTCTGTGCACAGACATTCATGTCTGTACACAGGGAATGAGCAGACTGAGAACAATCTCAGCACTGCTACATCAGGCAGCAGGCAGGCTCTAGGACCCTGGAGCTGGCAGCCAGCACACAGAGAAGACAGGACTCTTATCTGTGCGAGTTTCCCAGCGATTACAGTTGCAAAGTAAACGAGTCCAATGCAAATAAATGACAAAACTAGGATTGCTTCAGGCTGAAGCTTCCGAGACACATCTGCGATTTGTAAATCTCACACTACTCGCTATTACTCGCTTCCCCATTCATTAACATTGGACTCGCTAGACTCGCAACGAGTAGCGAGTCCTGTGCTCGGACTCGCTGGAGTCAAGCGATTCCGAGTAATTTAGGATTCGCCCATCACTAATAAACACCAGTGTATGTCAACAACAATAGGAACATATTTCAACCATTGGAACACAATTTAAACCTGTGTAAATTCGTAGTATGAACTGAGAATAAAGTGCAGGTGCAACAGTAGTCTGATTATCAAGGTATTGCTAGAAATACCATGAGCACCGGATGATAGTGGGTTTGAGGTTCCTAAGGGCCACTTTACACACACCAACTTCTGTGTCCAACTTCTGAACAGATCTCTGGTTGCAGTGAAATCATGGACACATTGTTCCATTTTGTGGCTGTGTACAAATGTAACAATGTGTCCATGATTTCACTGCAACCAGAGATCTGCTCAGAAGTTGGACACAGAAGTTGGTGTGTGTAAAGCGGCCCTAAGGCTGTGTGCTCACGATCCGGAGGAGCTGCATGTTGGACGCAGCTTCTTTGGACCTGTGGGAAGCCGCTGGTGAGCGCGGGGAGCCCATAGCTGCCCTGTGCTCACCATCTGCAGTAGGTGCAGGGCAGCTTCTACCTGCATTCTCCCGATGGGAGCCTCTTCTGACTCCATAGCATGAAATTAACATGCTGCGAAGAAGCGGAATGCTGGCAACCCGCACCACAGCTGTCAAAGCGATGTGGTCTGGCGCAGCATAGTGAGGTTGGGATTTCTATAAATCCCATCCACTATGCTGCTACTGTACTATGCAGTGTTTTGGACTGATAGACTGGTAGATTGATTGTGTACACACACCATGAGGCACCTGAAAAATACAAGGATGACTTAGCCAATAACAGTGAGCCAGAATTATTTGGCTATCTCACAGGCATAAGGCTGCTTTAACATCAGCATTTTTCACTGAAAATGGCAGATCCGGCAGATTTATGGCATCTACCACCTTTAGGCCGACTTGGGTACACCTGCAGCAAGCCCCCATTCATTCTCTATGGGGCTTGTGGCAGGTTCGGCAAATGCGGTTTTCGCCATGATCCGGCAAATCTGGCAGTTGCGGCGGGTCAAAAATCCACAGCTAGCAGCATTTTTTTTCCCGCGCCGCAAGTGCCGAATCTGCCGAATCTGGCAAAACTGCACTTGCCACACCCAACCACAAGCCCCATAGAGAATGCATGGGGCTTGCCGGATCGGTGACGCTAGTCAGCCGTCAAGCGGCAGATGTGGTACCATCTGCCGGACCGGCCGGAAACATCAACAGCCGCTCATGTGAAAGGAGCCTTACATATACAGTATAGGTAATAGAAAGTTTATCAGAAAACTACAGGCATATCAAGATACTAACATGAAGTATATTGTAGAAAATGTGATTTTAGGGTGTGACACTGGAGCTAGCTGGAGCCTTTCTATGGTAGATGGTGTGCCACCTTCCACCTGGTTGCTACTAGAAGGTCCTAGGAGGTTACTATGTATATTACCCCCTGTTTAATCAGTTATAAATCGATAATAAAGATGGATTGGACCCAGCGCTACTACCTTATATGCTAAGTTCTTGTCTCAAAGTTATATGGTAACTAGTAAAAAGGCCCGATGCTATCGCATCGGGAGTGTGGTGAAGTGAAGAGATGCCGTAGAAATAGGCGCTGAATAGTACAGTCCTCTCTCCAGAAAGTATGCTGTTGTTGTGGGATTTATATGGTGTATATGGAGGCTCAGTGGATAGTACTGTGTTCTGTGGCTGTGTCCTGTGCTCCTGTCCTCTGCCTCTGTCCTGTGGCTCAGTCCTCTGTCGTGTGGGCCTGTCCTCTGTCCTGCGGGCCTGTCCTCTGTCCCTGTTCTGTGGCACTGTCCTCTGTCTTGTGGCCATGTCCTGTGGCTGTGTCCTATGTCATGTGTCCCTATCCTCTGCCCTGTCCTGTGCCCCAGTCCTCTGTTCTGTGTTGTGTGGGCCAGTTGTCTGTCTTAGGCTCCTGTCCTGTGCCCAAGTCGTCAGTCCTGTGCCCTGGGCCCCTGTACTGTGGCCCTGTCTTGTGTCCTTGTCCTCTGTCCTGGGCCTGTGTGCTGTGGCCCAGTCTTCTGTGCTGTGCCCCAGTCCTCTGTGCTGTACTGCAGTCCTTTGTCCTGTGCCCCAGTCCTCTGTCCTGTGCTGCAGTCCTGTGTCCTGTGCCCCAGTCCTCTGTCCTGTGCTGCAGTCCTGTGTCCTGTGGCCCTGTCGTTTGTATAGTGCCCCTGTCCTCTGTCCTGGGCCTGTGTGCTGTGGCCCAGTCTTCTGTGCTGCAGTCCTCTGTCCTGTGCCCCAGTCCTCTGTGCTGTACTGCAGTCCTTTGTCCTGTGGCCCAGTCCTCTGTCATGTGCTGCAGTCCTGTGTCCTGTGGCCCTGTCGTTTGTATTGTGCCCCTGTCCTCTGTCCTGGGCCTGTGTACTGTGGCCCAGTCCTCTGTGCTGTGCCCCAGTACTCTGTCCTGTGCCCCAGTCCTCTGTCCTGTGCCCCAGTCCTCTGTGCTGTGCCCCAGTCCTCTGTGCTGTGCTGCAGTCCTCTGTGCTGTGCTGCAGTCCTCTGTCCTGTGCCGCAGTCCTGTGTCCTGTGCTGCAGTCCTTTGTCCTGTGCCCCAGTGCTCTGTCCTGTGCCGCAGTCCTCTGTCCTGTGCCCCAGTCCTCTGTCCTGTGCCCCAGTCCTCTGTGCTGTGCCGCAGTCCTCTGTCCTGTGCCCCAGTCCTCTGTGCTGTGCTGCAGTCCTATGTGCTGTGCCCCAGTCCTGTCCTGTGCCCCAGTCCTCTGTCCTGTGCCCCAGTCCTCTGTCCTGTGCCCCAGTCCTCTGTCCTGTGCCCCAGTCCTCTGTCCTGTGCCGCAGTCCTATGTCCTGTGCCACAGTCCTCTGTCCTGTGGCCCAGTCCTCTGTCCTGTGGCCCAGTCCTCTGTCCTGTGCCCCAGTCCTCTGTCCTGTGCCCCAGTCCTCTGTCCTGTGCCCCAGTCCTCTGTCCTGTGCTGCAGTCCTGTGTCCTGTGGCCCTGTCCTCTGTCCTGGGCCTGTGTGCTGTGGCCCAGTCCTCTGTGCTGTGCTGCAGTCCTCTGTCCTGTGCCCCAGTCCTCTGTGCTGTGCTGCAGTCCTCTGTCCTGTGCCGCAGTCCTCTGTCCTGTGCCCCAGTCCTCTGTCCTGTGCCCCAGTCCTCTATCCTGTGCTGCAGTCCTCTGTCCTGTGGCCCAGTCCTCTGCCTGTGCCCCAGTGCTCTGTGCTGTGCTGCAGTCCTCTGTCCTGTGCCCCAGTCCTCTGTCCTGTGACCCAGTCCTCTGTCCTGTGCTGCAGTCCTGTGTCCTGTGCCCCAGTCCTCTGTCTTGTGCTGCAGTCCTGTGTCCTGTGCCCCAGTCCTCTGTCCTGTGCCCCAGTCCTGTGTCCTGTGGCCCTGTCCTCTGTCCTGGGCCTGTGTGCTGTGGCCCAGTCATCTGTGCTGTGCCCCAGTCCTCTGTCCTGTGCCGCAGTCCTCTGTCCTGTGCCCAGTCCTCAGTGCTGTGCTGCAGTCCTCTGTCCTGTGCCCTAGTCCTGTGTCCTGTGCTGCAGTCCTCTGACCTGTGCCCCAGTCCTCTGTCTTGTGCTGCAGTCCTCTGTCCTGTGCTGCAGTCCTCTGTCCTGTGCTGCAGTCCTGTGGCCCTGTCATTAGTATTGTGCCCCTGTCCTGGGCCTGTGTGCTGTGCCCCAGTCCTCTGTCCTGGGCCCTTGTCCTGTGGGCTGTGCTCCTGTCCTGTGTCATTATCCTGTCCTGTGTCCTGAGCCCCTGTCCTGTGTGTTGTGCCTCTGTTCTGTGGCCCAGCCTTCAGGTGCCTTTTTCCTCCTGGGCTTTTGTGTCTCTGCCCCCCATTCCGTGTCTCTGCTGTCCCCTGTGTTACAGTGCCCCCTTCCCTGTGTCTGCTCCCTCCTTCTGTGTCTCTGCCCTCATTACCTCCTTCGGAGCTGTGACAGCTCCGTGTCATAGGTAGGAAGGAGTGAAAAGCACAGGAGGCGGAGTTGCAGTGATGTCCGGTCATGTGTGTGATCACATGACTGTGACATCACCAAAGGTCCTGTAGGAGAGTGTATCCGAGGCTTACAGCTCATGCGTGCGCGTGGTGAAGCCGCGGCTGGTGGTGAGGATCTGCGGGGCTGGCATCCGGCCGCAATGCATGCTGGAATAGCAGCACAGTGACCGGATGCCAGAAACTGGTGATTATGTATAGAGATGCATTCAATGTGACAGATTTTAGTAAATATAAAAAATGTTTTATTTCGTCACACTGCACGCTTTACACAGTTACATGAAAACTTTCTTCTAAAAACAAATGTTGAACCCTCTATAAAGTTAATTATTTAAAATGCAGAAACATTCTGAAGTTCTGAATGTAAAAATAAAACTATATTTTAATTTCTTTACATGCCTAATCAGAGGCAGCATGAATATAAGCAAGCCGAAATATGTCCATTGTTGGAGAGATATCCCACAAGGTCAAGGGGTATTTAACAGATGTCAGAAGATAATGATGGTAAGTGCGAGATGGGGGAACCAATACAAACCCCACGCATATTGCTGCTTAAAGCAACTTCATCAGAGAAGTTTTTTGTTAGTACTTTGGATCTCTATTGACATTCTATGCATTTTGCCCCTTCTCAAAAAGACCCCCGCTGCTTCACTCCAGATCATGTGATCCTCCTCTCTGACTTTATAAACCTCATCCTACCGTCTACCTACCCTCAAGTATTAAGGGTACTTAACACGCTACGATATCGGTAATGATATCGCAGATATGTCACGTTTTTTTGATTGTTCAAACGACATAATTTGTGCATCGTTGCTTGTAAACCTATCACGTTGAAACGAGAAATCATTGGATCACTCACCAAAAATTTGAGATCCTGATCTCAAATCCGTTGTTCGTCATCCAATTAACATTGTCAACCTGCAACATCGTTAAGTGTGACACCTTTTTGAACGATGTTCAAAATTGTCCTATTCCTGCCGCTTTGTAAAATCGTTCACTAAGTTTTTCGTGAAGTAGCTGGTGCGTTGCCAAATTTGACATCGTTAACGATACCAATGCATGTGACACCGCACTAACGATGTCGAAAAAACATCGGTCATGGACATCGTTAGCGATGTCATTCACTAGATCGTAGCGTGTGACGGTACCTTTAAGTTTGAATTCCAGGCTTTCTGTGCTTTCCAATTGTACTCCACCTCCTGCTAATCCACTGTGGCTTTTTCCAGCTACTGCCTTGGACTCCAGCAATCTCACCAGCCTCATCTACTCTCCTGCTTCCAGCTACCTATGTTTAGTTTTCTGTCTTTGGTCCTACTTCACAAGCCCTGTGTCAAGTAAGTCTTGTGTGCCCTGCCAGAATTGAATGAACTATTGTTTATACTGCAGATACAGCTCTATAGAAATCAGGACTCTTTAAAAGCTGTACTGCACCAATAAGTATTGGATTTGTTATTCTGGGGATTCCCTTTTCCAGAACTCTGGGTGTTTATTTTGGACTATGGTTTTTTCCCTCAGTTTCTCTAGAGACTTTCATGTTATATTATCTTGCTAGAACTATTGCCAGAGGTTTTCAGTATTACCTGTTTGATGAACTTTCTCATTTGCTGCATATCACAACATATCTGCTATGTGTGTTAAATATAGACTTGTTCACCTTAACTATGGTTTCAGTGTGTCTGTGCGCCCATCTGATAATAGGTCCCTGAGTAATAATATAGTACATTACACTTTTTTTATCTAAGGCTTGGGTCACACTTGGAAGTGCAATTCCATTGACCGTATGCAGATCTGGATGCGTTAAACGCAATTGCCTTCAGACACATTTTTTTTTTGCTAAAATGTGTTCTGGAAACCGCAATGCGGTAACTGGATTGCTCATGATGTGTAATCCGGAGCAATCCGGTTACCATATACTTTATTTATGTCTCTAGGAGGTACCCACCCTCCCTAGAGACACGCTGTCCACTCCTGTGAGCATGTGAGGGGTTAATGAGGCATTTACAGTATTGTCAGCTTTTACAAATTTCTGAATGAAGCCGTGGCTCCTCACAGTAGAAGAGATACTGTACGTAATGTACATATAGTATCAGCCGCTGTCCAGGGTCCTGTAAGCATTAACATTAGGACTATGGCGGTACGCTGCCCATAGACCTAATTTTAATGCTTAACAGGACCAAGGACAGTGGCTGATACTATATGTACATTACGTACAGTATCTCCTCTACTGTGAGGAGCCACGGCTTCATTCAGAAATTTGTAAAAGCTGACAATACTGTAAATGCTTCACATGTTCAGAGGAGTGGACTGCATGTCTCTAGGGAGGGTGGGCACCTCCTAGAGACATGTTGCCCACATCTACTATTAATATTTAATGTTTTAATAACAATTAACACTTTGTTCATCCCTGCGGCAGCAGGGATGAACAAAGGATACGGTAACCGGATTGCACATCATGAGCAATCCGGTCACTCCATTGCAGTTTGCAAACTGCTCCGAAAACTGCAGCCTGCATGATTTTTACCGCAGGCTGCAGATACGGATGCGGTTACCGGATTGCATGTATCCAGTTAATATAATGGGCTCCTACGGGGAGCGGTTCCTGATCCGGTTTTGAGATTTTTTACAGCTCAAAACTGGATCAGGATTTAAAAAGTCTGTCGCAAGTGTGACCCTAGCCTAAGTGTTAAAAAAATTCTGAAATTTGTTAAAAACAAAGGAATGTGCTTTTGCCTGCATTTTCCAAGACTTAGGCCAGGGTCACACATGGCATCCGTTTTGCCCTGGATCCGTTTTTGGGATCAGTTTTTGGACTTCTTTTTTCTAAGTCCAAAAACACATCCGTTAATGGATGGTGCACTTAAGTGTCACTGCGTTTTTCAAAAATGCATGCGTTTTTGTTCAGCATCCAAAAAACTCTGCTAGCAGCGTTTTTGGTGCAGTAAAAAAACACATGCTTTTTTTTAACCTGGGGCCCTATGGGAAATGCATATAAGTACCATATGCTAACGCATGCGTTAACAGATATGTGGTTTTAAGAAAATATTACAAAGTCCAAAATACATCCAGGGACACAGGAGGCACAAAATGCAGCCTAGGAAAAACAGATTGGTCATGGAAAACACTTAGAAAAATGGATTGGCATGTGTGACCCTAGCCTCATAGGGTTCTCATTTTTCAGGATCTGGGACTGTTTGAGGGCTTATTTTTTGCATCTTGAGATGACGTTTTTATTACTTTTGGTTAGATGCGTTATTTTGATTACTTGTAATTGCATTTTATTGCAATGTTGGGGCGACCGAAAAAAATATTTTTGCTGTTTTGCCTTTTTTTCTGTTACACAGATCAGATTACCGTAGTCATTTCTGAATTGCATATCTGAATGCGGCGATACCAACGTATGTATTTTTTATTTTTTTTAATAATTTTATTTTCAATAGGGCAAACTGGGGTGGATGATTTGCACTTTTATGATTTTTTTATTTTTTCATATTTTTCCAAACTTTATTTTTGTCCCCCTTAGTGTGCCTGAAGCCTGCAATGTTCGATCGCTTCTGCTGTTCAGAGCAATGCTTCAGCATGCCTCTAAACAATAGAAATGCTGATGGTCTGTGAATGAAGGCGCTCAGCCACCATTCACAGGAACTACGTCACCACAGCAACAAGAGTCATCATCTGACTCCTGTCATGTCAACCTATCAATACACTGCGATCGTGCTGCCGATCCAGCCCCGCCTGTTAGGTGCAAATGTCAGTTGATCAGATCAGCCGACATGTGCAGGGAATGATGCGAGCTCAGAGCATGAGTATTTGTAAATTGTTTTTACTTTTGTCGCCATTCTCCGAGATCCATAACGTTTTTATTTTTCGAGATATGGGGCTATGTGAGGGAAAAATTTTTGCACCCTGAGTTTACATTTTTATTGATACTACTTTGATGCATATACAGTGTTGGCCAAAAGTATTGACACCCCTGCAATTCTGTCAGATAATACTCAGTTTCTTCCTGAAAATGATTGCAATCACAAATTCTTTGGTATTATTATCTTCATTTAATTTGTCTTCAATGAAAAAAACACAAAAGTGAATGAAGCAAAAAGTAAAACATTGATCATTTCACACAAAACTCCAAAAATGGGCCAGACAAAAGTATTGGCACCCTCAGCCTAATACTTGGTTGCACAACCTTTAGCTAAAATAACTGCGATCAACTGCTTCCGGTAACCATCAATGAGTTTCTTACAATGCTATGCTGGAATTTTAGACCATTCTTCTTTGGCAAACTGCTCCAGGTCCCTGATATTTGAAGGGTGCCTTCTAGAAACTGCCATTTTTAGATCTCTCCACAGGTGTTCTATGGGATTCAGGTCTGGACTCATTGCCGGCCACCTTAGAAGTCTCCAGTGCTTTCTCTCAAACCATTTTCTAGTGCTTTTTGAAGTGTGTTTTGGGTCATTGTTCTACTGGAAGACCCATGACCTTTGATGGAGACCCAGCTTTCTCCCACTGGGCCCTACATTATGCTGCAAAATTTGTTGGTAGTCTTCAGACTTCATAATGCCATGCACACGGTCAAGCAGTCCAGTGCCAGAGGCAGCAAAGCAACCCCAAAACATCAGGGAACCTCTGCCATGTTTGACTGTAGGGACCATGTTCTTTTCTTTGAAAGCCTCTTTTTTTCTCCTGTAAACTCTATGTTGATGCCTTTGCCCAAAAAGAGAGAACATTCTTCCAAAACGTTTTAGGCTTTCTCAGGTAAGTTTTGGCAAACTCCAGCCTGGCTTTTTTATGTATCGGGGTAAGAAGTGGGGTCTTCCTGGGTCTCCTACCATACAGTCCCTTTTCATTCAGACGCCGACGGATAGTACGGGTTGACACTGTTGTACCCTCGGATTGCAGGGCAGCTTGAACTTGTTTGGATGTTAGTCGAGGTTCTTTATACACCATTCTCACAATCTTGCGTTGAAATCTCTTGTCAATTTTTCTTTTCCGTCTACATCTAGGGAGGTTAGCCACAGTGCCATGAGCTTTAAACTTCTTGAGGACACTGTGCACGGTAGACACAGGAACATTCAGGTCTTTGGAGATGGAGTTGTAGCCTTGAGATTGCTCATGCTTCCTCACAATTTGGTTTCTCAAGTCCTCAGACAGTTCTTTGGTCTTCTTTCTTTTCTCCATGCTCAATGTGGTACACACAAGGACACAGGACAGAGGTTGAGTCAACTTTAATCCATGTCAACTGGCTGTAAGTGTGATTTAGTTATTGCCAACACCTATTAGGTGCCACAGGTAAGTTACAGGTGCTGTTAATTACACAAATTAGAGAAGCATCACATGATTTTTCAAACAGTGCCAATACTTTTGTCCACCCCCTTTTTTATGTTTGGTGTGGAATTATATCCAATTTGGCTTTAGGACAATTCTTTTTGTGTTTTTTCCATTGAAGACAAATTAAATGAAGATAATAATACCAAAGAATTTGTGATCGCAATCATTTTCAGGAAGAAACTGAGTATTATCTGACAGAATATCAGGGGTGTCAATACTTTTGGCCAACACTGTATGATGTTTTTATCACCTTTTATTGCATTTTATTGCAATGTTAAAGTGGATAAAAAAATTAAATTCTGGCAGTTTGAATTTTTTTCATTACATCATTAATTAATTGGATCAATTTACTTCATATTTTGATGAATCAGACTCTTACGAACAAAACATTATTAAATACCGGTATGTGTATTTTAAAAAATTATTTTAATGTTATTTTCAGTGTTGTTCATGCTATAGACCTTAGGTGCCCGAAAGGTTGTAGAGGGGCCCTGGCAATTGCCAAGTTTGACCACCCTCCTTAATGCTGACCCTGTGTAGATTTTACGGTATGTCCATAGTTTCCACTCACAGGTTTGAAGCAAAAGAGCAACACAGATTCATGACCACTTCTCCTTTAATCCTCAGGATAAATCTGGCGGCTAACAGTTGCATCATCAGGCAAAACAAGGGTATGGATAATTCCTCATTATATTTATTGCATAAAAAGTCCCTTAAGGGCTCAGACACACTAGCGTGAAAATCGGATGAGTGCAATGCGAGAAAATCTTGCATTGCACTTGGACCAATGTTATTTAATGAGTCAAGACACCATTAACGTGTGTCGTCCGCTTTTTTCTCATCCAGAAAACATGCTGCAACAGTATGCGATTCTCGTGCGACAGTCACCAATGCAAGTCAATGGGTGCGACAAAATGACGGACAGCACATGGACAGCACAGGAACAGCATAGGGTGAGTAATTTTAACATGGTGTTTCTCATGCTGGAAAGAGTTAGAATACAATAGACAGGATAGATAGGATAGACATATCAGGCTTTCCAGACTCCCACTGCTACTTCCGGGGCCTCCTATTAAGCTAATTGTATATTCACTGCACTGTCAGACAAACAGCCAATCAGAAAAGCTCACTCTCTGGGACAGCCTCTGTGGTTGGCTGTTATAGTCAGACTGGATTTCCTCAATCTGGACAGTGATTCTTCTTGGTTGCCATAGACATTAGTGTATGGAAACCGACCTGGCATTATAGGGTGTTAAATAAATAAATATTATTTAAAAAAACACATGGGGCTTCGCAGCATTTTTAAATTTTGCCCGATGAAAGCCAACAGCTGCGAGCTGCCACAATGCAACAAAAAATGCATGGGCTCCGTTCTATTTTTAATTGCCAGCCAAGGTATATCTAGGCAGCTGAGGGCTGGTATTCTCAGTAGGGTGAAGGCCCATTGTTTTAGGGCCCCCCACACTAAAGAATAGCAGCCCACAGCCGCCCCTGAAAATGTTGCATTTCTAAGAAGCACCATTTCCAAGCGCCTTACCACACTCTTCCAGCAGCCCTGGTGGCAGGTAGCATGCTGCGTAATAAGGGGTTAATACCAGCTTTGTTGTACCAGCTGGTATTAAGCCTGAGATTCTTAATGTTAGGCCAAGTTAGACCAAACCATTAAGAATCTCCAATAAAGGGTTAAAAAAAGACACCACACAGAGAAAAAATACTTTATTAGAAATCAATACTCAAACACACTTAGGGATTCCATCTTTATTACTCCCCCTGACAGCCCTCCACGATCCTGGTCTTCTGTCTTCTCTCTTCTGTCTTCTCGTCTCTTCAAATGATGCAGCACTGCTATATCACACAGCACAGGGAGCAAGTCTGTTTCCCGTGTTGTATGATCACTGAATGAGAATGCGGGTGGTAAACAGTGACATCACCGCTGACCCCGTTGCCATAGTAACCAAATAAGTGGTTACTATAGCAACAATGATCAGCATCTATATCACCGCAGCTCCAGTATGAGCGGCTCAAAGACAGCGGTGACAGCAGACCCGGTAAGCAAGAAGTTAACTCCTGCGGCTCCTGTATGTGCCGCACATATTGGAGCCGTGGTGACAGCAGAGTTAACTCCTTGCTTACCGGGTCTACTGTCACTGCACCTCCTGTATGAGCTGCTCATTCTGGAGCTGTGGTGACATGGACGCCAATCATCATGCAGTTGCATGCCACACAAATCAAAAAATGGATGTCACTTGTCCGACTCTCCTGTACGACAAATGGTCAGATTTTCCAGCCTAAGGGCTCGGACACACTGGTGTCAAAAGTGGACGAGTGCAATGCGATAAAATATCGCATTGCCCTCGGACCAATGTTACAGAAACAGTGAGAACACATTAACGTGTGTCATCCACTGTTTTCTCATCACGAATAAGGATAAGAAAAAAGTTGCAACATATTGCAACAGTATGCCATTCTTGTGCGAGACTTTCCAATGCAAGTCAATGGGTCCGACAAAATAATGGACAGCACACGGATCATCCTAGTGGCATACTTTTTTTTAACTGATCCATTATAATTCTGTAGCTTAGAACACTGTAAAATGTTCCTGTAAATTATTATACAGTAATAGCTGCTGAGAAAAAAAAACACATTGCACACAGACAGCAAATGGATGTCACGGACACCACTCAGATGTTATCTAAGAAAAAATCACACACTCGCATAGCAGTTGCATGCCACACGGATCAAAAAACTGATATCCCTCGTCTGACTCTCCTGGATGAGAAATGGCAAGATTTTTTAAAAGCCAGTTTGTTTCCAAGCTAATTTTAAAAGTTGTATTGGTCTAGAGTAGGGCTGTAAGATGGTCACTGGTAAAATCCTAGAGGATTTTTTATTTTGCTCTAGTTTATGAAGTCGTAATAAACCAGCTGAAGATTCAAATGGAAATCATTTCCCTGATCACCTCATTAAACAGATTAGGGAGCCATTCTATCAGAATTGGTACTAGAAGTGCATCTTAAAGCGAACCTGTCACCCCCGTGGACATCAAAAGCTATAATAGCCACCTTCTGCAGCACTAAGGCTGCATTCAGGGTAGGTGGCTATATGCTTTTGATGCCCTATATTCAGTCAAATATGAAGTTATATAAAGGCGTACACTTAAGAAGACCTAAGACCGGGAGGCGGGGTTTCGTACTCCTCCGACCCGCCTCCTCTTGTCAATCATTCAGGTCGCCTGCTGCTGCCTCCCCTCACAGTCGTTCATGAACGCGCGCCTCCGTGCTCCTCTATGGCGCCGCGCATGCGCTGTGCGCCGGGTGTCCAGGAAGTCGTCGGGCTGCGCGGGCAGAGGAGCACGGAGGCGCGCGTTCATGAACGACTGTGAGGGGAGGCAGCAGCAGGCGACCTGAATGATTGACAAGAGGAGGCGGGTCGGAGGAGTACGAAACCCCGCCTCCCGGTCTTAGGTCTTCTTAAGTGTAAGCCTTTATATAACTTCATATTTGACTGAATATAGGGCATCAAAAGCATATAGCCACCTTCCCTGAATGCAGCCTTAGTGCTGCAGAAGGTGGCTATTATAGCTTTTGATGTCCACGGGGGGTGACAGGTTCGCTTTAAATTCCCAGAGAACAAGTGTGATAGCTACATACAAAATGTATGTTCTAGTTAAAGGTGGCCAAATGGATGCCCCAGCTCATGTTATTTGCAAAATTTGTAACAAAATTCTGACTACAGGAAAAAAAAATCAACAATTTGAGTATTTTATGCATTATGTGTCACATGGACATGCAGCAAAAGTTACAATGGGAAGCTCACTATGCTACAATGCGGCTTATTGGGTCTGGCCAACCACTGACTGCCCCATCAAGCACAACTGCTCCTTGTTCCTCCTTTGTCAGTGTGGGAACTGTTGTCACACAGGCCTTCGGTTGCAGAACTTCCACCTGCTTACCTGCAACAGTCAGTGTGATTGAGAGGCCATCAGCTGTTTTGAAAGTGGACGTGCCTGCATGTGTTGACCACTGTCAGACTTTGAGAGCAGCACATCTTTATAAGGCCAACATAATGTCTCCGCCAGCACCTCTGCACTGCACTGAGTCCCATAAGGTTGGAATGGTGAAGGACTTGTTACACATGGTTATAATAGGGCGGGGCTTTGCCCTATTTTGGAATTTGTGGCATAAGGTGGGGGTTCTCAGTTAATCAGATAAGAGCCGGTTCATCTGTAAAAGAATCTTATTGCAGCCGGAGATGGAAGAATTTCCCTTGTGTGCTTGTTGGCGATGAGGACAAGGTGGTGACCTATAAAGCCAACATCCCTGAGTTGGGGGTTTTCAGTTGGAACTTTTGCACTGCTCAAATGAGAGACCTTACGTTTAAATGGGCATATGACAATGTTACGGTTGTAAATGGAGTTGCTCAGGAGCTGGGGCCCATACTTTGCAGTAAGTGGGAACTTACTATATCAGATTACCAAACTGAGAGGTAAAGTAATAGAGAAACTGTTGGTACAAGGGTCCTATAGGCATAGGTTGTTAGACATGGAACATTCTCATGTCTTATGTGGTCATCTGAGCATAGACAAACCCCAAGAGCAGATCCTTTAGAAGTTTGACTGGCCCAGATGTCACTAATAGATTATGATGAACTATTGCAGCTCCTGTCCCACTTGCCAACTACTGGCTTCAGTCTCTCACTTTCATAGTCCTCTAGTGCCTTCACCTGTTATATAGGTTCCGTTTCGCTGATTTTCAAAGAATTTAGTGGGACTACTGGTCAAATCTGCCTGGGGTCATCAATATATTCTAGTGGTTTTGGATTATGCAACACAATAGCTGAAGGCAGTACAACTAAAGAACTCCTCTGCTTGAGAGTAAGTCCATATTTTCTCCAGAAAGGACTGACAAAGGAGATTCTAAGGGACCAAAGAACACCATTTACGCACAAAGTAATGATGGTGTTGTGTAAATCCCTCCAGATTACATAACTGAAGACATTGGTGTACCATCTACAGACAGACAGTCTTGTAGAAAGGTTCAACAAAACCTTGAAGGCCCTGCTCAGAGAGATTACAGAAAAAGATTGTCATTACTGGGATTGTCTACTTCTGTATCAAATGTTCTCCATTAGAGAAGTTACCCAGGCCTCCATGAAGATTCTCCATTCCAATTTCTTTGGAAAAACTAGTGTGGATATCTCAGGAATCTAATGGTTTAGGGCAAAGACACGACTGAGACAAGGTGTAAAGGGAAGAATCTGTATTTACACATGTTGCAAACAAGTACAAACATGCAGGTACAGCAAAAAAGAGCAAAGTTCATTAATTGTGCAAGTAACAGTTCATTCGCAGTAATGCCAAATGGAATAGTCTCTTAGTAGCAGTTCATACTGGAAGTGATCGATTACAGAACAATCTCACAGAACAGAACAGTCTAAACAGAACAGAACAGTAACATTTCATACCCAGAAGACCTGGAAGTGTTATAGTCTCTAAGAGCTAAACCAGAACTGGAACAGTGCAAACTAGCTAAATGCAAAGTCCCAAATAGTCCTGAGCACTGCAACTGCAATAAAATAAACCCACAAAATAGCCACTGCGGAGCTTTGTAGATCGAACAGAGCTTTTAGTGAAGCGAGGCAGGCTGTCAGAAACTGAAGCAGTAACACACTCTACACAGAATAGCTTGATGAATGAAGGCAAAAGGCAAACTGGAAGCAGGTGTAGTTTACCTGGACATCAAACTACAGAAAGCTGGAAAGCCGAACAAGTGGAGTAGAGAAGAAGCACTAACTTGAGATGCACAGAGGAGCCAGAGATCCAAGCAAAATACTCAAGAAAGGCCTGGAAGAAGGCAGGAAAGCAGGAAACCATGGATAAGAGCGATGTATCAGATGCCATATTGGATAAGGACGAGGAAACACAAAGTAATCTGATGAGCCAGAATCATGAAATCCTTTATGGCCAACATCCTTGTGGCTGGACTCCTAAACATAGCGATGGAGACCAGGGATGCCAAGGTTACATCCTATAGAAGTGTCATTAAACATGTGGCACAGATGCAGGAGAGGATTGTGGAAGTGATGGCTATAGTGAAGGAAAGTCTTCTCCGGGTGCAAGAGGCCAAGGTAAGGGTCCACAATCCTTCAGCAAGGGTGAGACAATGCAGTCCAGGAGATCAAGTGTTAGTGCTGATCCCTACCATAGAAAGCAAGTTTCTGGCCAAATGCCAGGAGAAGTAGAAAATTGTGAGGAGCTGAACTATGAGGTCCACCAGCCTGGAAGACTAAAGCTATATCAAGTATACTATGTCAACCTGATAAAGCCAGTTGAAGCCAATGTCAAAGATGAAGCCGATATCAAGGATGTCATGGAGGCAGAGACACTGTCACTGGCCCAGAAACAGCAGTGTCAAGAACTGCTCCAGTGAAACCAACACCTGTATTACCAATTACCGGGATGCAGTCAGATCGTGACGCACCAAGGTCTGACAGAACAGCATGTGCAGATAAACTTAAAACCTTATTGGATCCCTGACTCCCGCTAGGATGTTAACAGAATGTGCAGCCTTGGCATCATTAAGGAGTCTAAGAGCGGCTGGTGCAGCCTCATTGTCTTAGTGATGAAACCCAATGGCAATTGGAGATTCTGGAGTGAATATAAGAATTCCTAATTCGATGTGTATCCGATGCCCTGTGTTGATGAGCTTATTCAGAGGCTAGTGCGGGCAATCTTCCTGCTCCAAAGTGCCAAGGAGAAAACAGCTTTCTCTCTGCCTCATAGTTGCATCAAGTACACCAGAATGCCTTTTGGGTTGCAAGGAGCTCCAGCCACCTTCCAGAGAGTCATTGACTGGATCTCATCTCATTTGTGACTTACATTTTCTCTAGGGCTCTGTCTTTCCCCCTCGCTGCTGTAATCACACCCCATGGCCGTGAGAATTCATTCTCCTGCACGCTCTTAATTTGAAATTTCAGCTTCCTCCTACCATGTATGATGCATCGGCCGGACATCATTTCTGGTCTGGTGCATTGTTAGGGTGTATTGGCCGTACAGGCCGGCTATAGACCATGCGCAATGCGCATATCAAAGTTAGCCCACATGCCCGATAATCACCCACAATGCACCAGACCAGAAATGACGTCCGGCAAGGGCATCATACTCGTAAGAAGGAGGCGGGAATTTCAAATTTGGAGCACGCAGGAGAATTAATTCTCATGGGCATGATAACAGCAACAAGGGGGAAGACGGAGCGCTGGAGACCACCCAGTCAGACTACAGACCATAGCCTGGATGCCTCATTTGCATGTTAAAATGTAAGTCACTAAGTCTTTTTTTGCAGCCAATATAGGTCAGTTTTAGGTCAGACAGGGATGGTTAGGGATGTGCTAGAAAGGAGCAGGGACAGGTAGTGATAGGCTAGGGGTTAAAAACAACCTGTCACGTTCCTTTTATTGCTCTTTATCGCTACTGAAAAATCAGTGTTTGAATTGATATGAAATTGAGGCTGAAAAGCTATTGGTGATCTGAAATCTCTGTCACTACAGCTCTATTGCCTTCACAGACCCTCCTCCTCTTGCTTGTCTGACAGTTGCTTCGCCTGAAGTTATATAAAATAGATACCTCCAGTGAAGTAGGAGGAGTTAGCACTGGGCAGAGAATAGAGTTGGAATGACAGAGGCTGAAGATTTACAACCTCATTTGAATATTAATTCAAACTTTAATTTCTCTGTAATGGAGCAATGGACTAGCCATGTACATATATTGGACTTGTCTTTTAAAGAGCTAAATTCGCTTACAAATAGTTTGGGAGTGAAATCCTACTGACAGATTCTCTTTAACTATATCGCCCTGATACTTTAAAAAGTATTAAAATAGACATAAATAGTACGACAAAATACATAATTAATATAGTAAATAATATATGCACGCAAAATACTTTTTTCTGAGTCAACCTAATTGTTATCTTCTACACAGCAACCAAAGGTGACTTTGTGATTAAATTATCGTACTTACCTATATTTTTTTTCTTTTTTCTGCTCTTTTATCAACATTTTAAAGTTTATATTCTTAAATTAGTAATAGAGATTTACTGTGGACTATAATTTTGTTGTAATACTGTATAGAAACAACTTTAATCTTGGAGCAAACTTTACTTGGAATGCAATGTGCCTGGCAGCTCTCCTAGAATTAATGCAATCTACCAGTCACAGTAATTCAGCAAACAGGTATTTTCTTACTATTGTGTCTCCTTAAACCAATCTTGGCTGAACATATTCGCTCATCACTAGTGGCATATTTACTCTTTTGGGGTCAGAAAAACAGGATGGAACAGATTCACTCCTAATAATTTATAAGATGTCAGACTTCTAGCATTAGTTCTTCACTATGTGACAACCTGAGGGCTTTAATCACATTCCCTATGCCATTAGTGAGAAAGAACATGCTCAAAACCTATGAAGGATTTGTGTAGTCCCCCTGTTTAATTTGATTGCCTCTAGCCAAACTATGTATTTTTTTTCATTGTGGTGCATTTATTTTTCCTTAGCTCTGTTCTTTTAGATGGATTATAATGGGAATGCCGCTGTGTACTAGAGTTACATGGATACATGACATGTTTCAACATAATTAAAAATATTGCTTAAAATCGGGCATACATGCCTACTTAAATTAGATTCTTAACTATATATTGCTAAAAACTGATGGGACCATTGTAGTGTTGTAAAACAAGCTAGATTGGGCATTTTTTCCAGGACACAGGAGTAACAATGCAGCCTTAAAACACAAATATTAACAATCATAATTATAAAAACTCATAGTGGAATAAATAATTGTAAAGGGAATGGCTGTTTCCTAAGATTTACTTGACAATGCTTTCAAAATTAAAAGTTATTAAACTTGCAAATATACACTAGATCCAACCTTTCCCCCCAATGGTAACAAGACCTCTACTCAAAGTAGTATTGACTCTTACTATACCTATGGCATATCTGACAAGGAAAAAGTTGTGCCAGGTTCTTTTCACCCTTTCACATTAGTATTCTTTCTAATAGACTTTGTTTTTAAGGATACATTTTTTTTACATTTGTCCCCTTGGAATATCATATTCACCACCCTACGGAGTGCTACTGTACAATTGTCTACACATGTTTCTTAAAAGGCATAGTAGGCTCAAAATAATCACTATATGTTAATAGCAACAAGGGGATATCACAATGGTGAGTAATAATATGAAGAATAATGAGTTACACTTTCTCACTCCTGTCATACATACATCTCCGCATTTGCTCCTGGTCATTTCTTCCAGTCTACGGCCTTTGTAACGGGAAAAGACCTTGAAAAAAATCATCTGGTGAGATACCTTCATATTACAAGAAAGTAATAAACAACAGAAGACGTTACGGGCACCACAGCAGGGAACAGCAGCTGACACAGCTCGTTGCTCGGGGGCAGCAGCCACACCGGGCCGGGAAACACAGCGGTGCGCCCTCACACAGAAGATTGCAGTGTAAGACCATACAAGGTAGAAGGAACAGAGGGGCACTCACCGGTTAGTTTCTTCAGGCACGTTTATTGAACACACGGTGCAGAAATTGTTCAGAGGTACATCACCGGCTCAGAGGGGAGCTGGGGACACAGGATGACAATGCCGTTTCGCACACACAGATACTTCTACAGTTCCACCTGTAGAAACACATGTGTGTGCAAAACAGCGCTGTCGTCCCGTGTCTCCAGCTCCCCTCCCAGACCGTGATGCACCTCTGAACAATTTCTGCACTGTGTGTTCAATAAACGTTCTTCAGGCATCGGTGAGTGCCCCTCAACTGACCGGTGAGTGCCTCTCTGTTCCTTCTACCTTGTATGGTCTTACAAGAAAGTAAAAAAAGGTTTTCAGTAATTGGAAAACTCATTAAGTGAAGTAAAAATTCAGAAAAAGGATGGTATAGGGAATGTAAGCAGTAAACGAAACATCGATACATGGATTCCGGTTGGCTTTAATTTACCTCTACGGAGAGGGACACATTTTTTTGGATGAAGCTTTTCTTTTTTATATATGTAAAATAATATTTTTAATGTATGGATTGTTTTGCTTATGAATACATCAAATTAATCTATTTTTTTATTTCAATTTTTGCTATTTATTTAAATAAAGCACCTTCTTTTACATCTGAGTTTTCTTTTATACGTATTATAGTCCGGAAAACACTGTATCGTTGCTCTGTAAATACTTATGTAGTTATAGTAAATATCCCCTAAGCTTTACGTTAGCTTTAAATGTAGAAATCATCATTAACTATACTAACAATTTCATGATAGTTTATATGGTTGGTAATAAGTGTTATTAATTTTGACCTTGGGTAATATTTTTAATAATTAAATTCACATATCAAATGTTGTATACTTTTTTATACTTAGCAGTAAGAGATATAATAAAGAAAATCAGAACTAATTAATTAACTTGAATTTTTGTTTTCTGCTGTTGACAGTTTTGTAGGCCGATATTCTTCTAGTTGTATTATATGTCGGTCTACAGAAAAAGAAAAAAGCATATAGATTTAATGGAGTTCCCATTAACAAAGCTCATTTTAATCAATAGATCTTGGAATAATAATACTTTTCACAATTGGATGTATTTAACAAAAATGTTCCAGTGCTGAGATAGGCTAGGGTCACAACTGCGTTTTTTTTTTTTAAAACCTGATCCGATTTTGAGCTTTCAAAAAGCTCAAAACCGGTTCAAGAAACGCTCCTTATAGGAGCTAATGCTAAAAACCGGATTACTTCACAAGCAATCCGGTTTCCTTCTCCAGCTTTGCATGCAGGCTGCAGTTGTCGGAGCAGTTTTAGCATCCGCAATGCGGGAACTGGATTGCTGCCGCCGGGATAAGCAAAGTGCTCTATGTTTAGTGAAAGTGTTTATTTTATTAATAAATGCTTGTACAATGTCTCTAGGGGGTGCCCAGTCCCCCTAGAGACCTTACACCAACTCAGGTGGGCATACACTGCTATAATCTGTTATGTACAACAGCTGACTCCTGTCAGCTGTTGTACATTTTAAGAATGAAAGCGCCGGGCTCCTCAGAGCGGCACGCATGACCCCACAAACTGACCCCCCCCCGCATCTTTATACCTGTCCCTGCACCCCCTCTTATCATTTATAGCCATCCCTTTTGCAGAAGAAAGTGATGTTGTAAGGTAGAGAATAGAGGTTATATTCACCTCGTCCTGTGTGAGTTCTCTGTTTGTGAAAAAGTGTCAAATGGCGGGCCGGTCTGCTGCTCCCTCCTCCCGCTTTGTAATTATACACGCCCCCTCTCGGCTTGCTGCAGTGCTGAGAGCCTGGCCACGTCATGAAAGGGGCGGGGCTAAAATTGCATAATATCGGTAGCCCCACCCCTTTCATGACGCTGCCAGGCTCTCAGCACTGCAGCAAGCCGAGAGGGGGCGTGCATAATTACAAAGCGGGCGGAGGGAGCAGCAGACAGGCACTTTTTCACAAACAGAGAACTCACACAGGACGAGGTGATTATAACCTCTATTCTCTACTTTACAACATCGTTTTCTTCTGCAAAAGGGATGTCTATAAATGATAAGAGGGGGAGGAGGGACAGGTATAAAGTTGGGGGGGTCAGTTTGTGGGGTCATGTGCGCCGCTCTTAGGAGCCCGGCGCTTTCATTCATAAAACTGTACAACAGCTGACAGGAGTCAGCTATTGTACATAACAGATTATAGCAGTATATGCCCACCTGAGTGGGTGTAAGGTCTCTAGGGGACTGGGCACCCCTAGAGACATTGTACAAGCATTTATTAATAAAATAAATAGTTTTACTATACACAGAACAGTTTGCTCATCCCTGCGGCAGCAGGGATGAGCAAACTATCCGGTAACCGGATTGCTCAGGATTACACATCCTGAGCAATCCAGTTACCGGATTGCAGCTTCAGCAATCCGGTTTCTGGATTGCTGAATGTCTGAAGACAATTGCGTTCACCGCATCCGGATCTGGATGCGGTGAACGCAATTCAGATTTTAAGTGTGACCCTAGCCATAATCTTATATATGTGTCCCTGCTATCTACTGTGTAAAGGCTATGTCTGACCATACAGGGATATGGTCTGATCATACCACATCTCCTGTGCTGAGATAATCTTATATATGTGTCCCTGCTATGTACTGTGTAATGGATGTGTTTGATCATACAGGGACATGGGCTGATCACACCGGTATTGCCGCGATCTGGCAGTTGCAGCCGCAAAAAAAATGCGGTCAGCAGTGGATTTCTTTTGCGCGGCTGCAACTGCCGCAAGTGTTGGATCGCGGCAATACCGCACTTGCCGCAAGCCCATAGACAATGCATGGGGCTTGTCGCAAGTGTGCCACAAGTGCCACAAGTTAGGCGGCAAATGTGGCAGATGCGGTAAATCTGATGTGAAAGGGGCCTAAAAATAAGTCTTCACTGATGTTACCTGTGTATAGACAATTTGAGAATGAATTATCAGTCCTGGCAGCTAAGGAAGCAGAGTTATCTGATAAGATATAAAGCTGCTTATTATCATCTACTGTATATTATATTATTGATTTATTAAATAAATCTGATGATTATCCTTAAAATAACCCTATAATATTAAATTATAAGTAGTTTTTGGTTGGTGGGAAGAATGCAGATATATAAGGTAAGTTTGGTGGAAGACGGATAATGCTATGGGGTTGTCTTTCAGAAGTTGGAATAAATCCATCAGTTCCACTGAAATAAAATCTAAATGCTTCAGCATAACATAACATAACATGACATGATTGGGGCAATTATATGCTTCTAACTTTGTGGAGACTGTTTGGGGAAATTAATTTTCTGTTCTTAATGACTGAAGCCCAGTGCACAAAGCAAGGAAAAAGAGAGCATGGTTAGGGGAATCTAGTATGGAAGAACTCGACTGACCCCCACATAGTCCTTATTTCAACCCAATTGAACACTTTTGGGATGAATTAGAATGGAAATGATGAACCAGGACCTCTTGTCCTGCATTAGTGTCTGAACCCACATAACCTAATCTGGATGAATGGGCAAAAACTCCAGCAGACTAAAGCCCACGTTACACACAGATACCTGTGACCAACATCTGAACAGATCTCTGGTTGCAATGAAATCATGGACACATTGTTCCATTTGTACACAGCCACAAAATGTAACAATGTGTCCATGATTTCACTGCAACCAGAGATCTGTTCAGAAGTTGGACACAGATATCTGTGTGTGTAACGTGGCCTTAAAAGTTCTGTGGGGCTTACTACAAACTATTGTAGATAGCCTCATCAGAAGAGTAGAAACTATATAAGCTGCAGAAATATTACAATTGCGGCCGTCACACGGTTCAATATCGCTAGTGAAATTGTTAGCGATCACGTGCACGCGCGATCGCTAACAACATCGCTCACATCGCTGGTGAGCAGTCACACAGACAGACTCACCAGCGATGTGGAGCAGCGAGATCGCTGGTAACTATGGTACACATCGGGTTACTAGGCGCCGCGCGGCGCTTAGTAACCCGACATTTACCATAGATACCATCTCCCAGCATAGACTCTGCCGCTGGGAGATCGTTCATCGTGGTGTCACACACCACGATGAAGCAGATTGATCAAGTGTTTATCGCTTGATGTGAGCTCCGGCTCTCATATCTGCGATGTCACGATCAAGCGATTTTACATTGTAAAATCGCTTGATTGCACGCAGCGATGCACAAACGATATCTCTTAAGCGATCAAAAAGCAGATCGCTTAAGCGATATCGTGCATTAAATTGAAGCGTGTGACGCCCGCCATATACCGTATATATATTTTTTTCTTATCTGAGTATATATAGTTATATACTAGTTATATACTGAGTATATATGTATATTGCAATTGACATCTCACCAATTACAATGGTCACATGTCTACTGCCAATTATCTTGTCATTTAATTTGCATATTTTCTAAAGGAATTTATGTAAAAGGAACTGTTAGGAGAAGTGGAAGATAATATGCAGGTGAATTCTCTATGGTAATGACTGTGTAAACTTCACTGAAAAGACACCAACACACCATCTGTTCATATGCACAGCTTTAAACCTACACAATTATATGGTGATTTCTGTGTGCTACGATGCTATGATTTAATTTCAATGTTTTATTGATTGTAAAAACTGTATTTGAAATTTTCTTTTGTTTATATTTATTGTATACTTTTGTAATAAAATTAAATTAACCCTTAATGACCTTGGACATATCCATAAGTCTTGGTTGGCAACGAGTTCCTGGCCTCTGATGTGTGGATAAATCCTGGTGGTTTTGCGGCAAAGGACCTAGGACTTCGGCTTATGTTGTTTAACTCCCTAAGGCTGGCTTCACACTACCGTTCCCCTCCACAGCATCCTGCGGAGGGGAACCGCAAGCTGAGCGCAGGCACTGCAAGTCCCTATGTTTAACATGGGGACGCAGGTGCCTGCGCTTGGGTGCAAATTGGCATGCGCACCCATTCACTGTCATGTATGATTTGTACGCATGCGGATGCATGCGCACAAATCACACACTCTCGTCCACACCCTGAATGCGACATGTCGCTTTCCTGGTGCGAACAAGAATGTATGTGCCATTTATATGGATACACCTAAATAAAATGTGAATGGTTGGTGATATCAACTCCCTGTTTGTGGAACATTAGTATATAGGAGGAGGAAATCTTTTCCAGATGGGTGGTGACCATGGCGGCCATTTTGAAGTTGACCATTTTGGATCCAACTTTTTTTTTTTTGGTTGTGATTAGTGATGAGCGAGCATGCTCGCCACTACTCGGTACTCGCACGAGTATCAGTGTACTCGGGCTACTCGCCGAGCACCGAGTAATCTTGCGATACTCGTGCTGTGCTCGTGGTCGTCCTCTCTGCATGTTGGCGCTCTTTTGAGAGCCAGCCCACGTGCAGGGATTGGCTGGCAGACCACTGCAATGCCACAGCCCTGTTAGTTGTGGCATAGCATTGATTGGCCGGCCTGCACAGCGTCACCGAGCCTTTACAACTCCCGGCGCGCTGTGCTCGGCAGACAGCCATCCAGACAGTGAGTGTAGGGATAGTGTCTGCTGCTGCTTAGGGACAGATTTGCGGCCCTTAGAGGTAGATCGGGAGCAGGGCTGCAAACTGCTGCTGACCACAACAGTCCTTCTCAGGACTAATCTAGGAGGATATAGGCAGGGTGATCCAGATCGGAGTCCAAGCTTTCCAGTGACCAGAACAGTCCTTCTCAGGACTAATCTAGGAGGATATAGGCAGGGTGATACAGATCGGAATCCAAGCTTTTCTGTGACCATTAGAGTCACCACACTCTTGAACTTACTACCTTAATACAGGTAGGGACTAAAATCCTCTCCTGAAACCATTACAGTCACCAGACAGGTGTACGTACTACCTTAATACAGGTTAGGGACTAAAATCCTCTCCTGACACCATTACAGTCACCAGACAGGTGTACGTACTACCTTAATACAGGTTAGGGACTAAAATCCTCTCCTGAAACCATTACAGTCACCAGACAGGTGTACGTACTACCTTAATACAGGTTAGGGACTAAAATCCTCTCCTGACACCATTACAGTCACCAGACAGGTGTGCGTACTACCATAATACAGGTTAGGGACTAAAATCCTCTCCTGAAAGCATTACAGTCACCAGACAGGTGTACGTACTACCTTAATACAGGTTAGGGACTAAAATCCTCTCCTGAAACCATTACAGTCACCAGACTGGTGTACGTACTACCTTAATACAGGTTAGGGACTAAAATCCTCTCCTGAAACCATTACAGTCACCAGAGAGGTGTACGTGCTACCTTAATACAGGTTAGGGACTAAAATCCTCTCCTGAAACCATTACAGTCACCAGACAGGTGTACGTACTACCTTAATACAGGTTAGGGACTAAAATCCTCTCCTGAAACCATTACAGTCACCAGACTGGTGTACGTACTACCTTAATACAGGTTAGGGACTAAAATCCTCTCCTGAAAGCATTACAGTCACCAGACAGGTGTACGTACTACCTTAATACAGGTTAGGGACTAAAATCCTCTCCTGACACCATTACAGTCACCAGACAGGTGTACGTACTACCTTAATACAGGTTAGGGACTAAAATCCTCTCCTGAAAGCATTACAGTCACCAGACAGGTGTACGTACTACCTTAATACAGGTTAGGGACTAAAATCCTCTCCTGAAACCATTACAGTCACCAGACAGGTGTACGTACTACCTTAATACAGGTTAGGGACTAAAATCCTCTCCTGAAACCATTACAGTCACCAGACTGGTGTACGTACTACCTTAATACAGGTTAGGGACTAAAATCCTCTCCTGAAACCATTACAGTCACCAGAGAGGTGTACGTGCTACCTTAATACAGGTTAGGGACTAAAATCCTCTCCTGAAACCATTACAGTCACCAGACAGGGTGTACGTACTACCTTAATACAGGTTAGGGACTAAAATCCTCTCCTGAAACCATTACAGTCACCAGACTGGTGTACGTACTACCTTAATACAGGTTAGGGACTAAAATCCTCTCCTGAAAGCATTACAGTCACCAGACAGGTGTACGTACTACCTTAATACAGGTTAGGGACTAAAATCCTCTCCTGACACCATTACAGTCACCAGACAGGTGTACGTACTACCTTAATACAGGTTAGGGACTAAAATCCTCTCCTGAAAGCATTACAGTCACCAGACAGGTGTACGTACTACCTTAATACAGGTTAGGGACTAACATCCTCTCCTGAAACCATTACAGTCACCAGACTGGTGTACGTACTACCTTAATACAGGTTAGGGACTAAAATCCTCTCCTGAAATCATTACAGTCACCAGAGAGGTGTACGTGCTACCTTAATACAGGTTAGGGACTAAAATCCTCTCCTGAAACCATTACAGTCACCAGACAGGTGTACGTGCTACCTTAATACAGGTTAGGGACTAAAATCCTCTCCTGAAACCATTAAAGTCACCAGACAGGTGTACGTACTACCTTAATACAGGTTAGGGACTAAAATCCTCTCCTGAAACTATTACAGTCACCAGACAGATGTACGTACTACCTTAATACAGGTTAGGGACTAAAATACTCTCCTGAAACCATTACAGTCACCAGACTGTTGTACGTCATACCTTGATACAGGTTAGGGACTAAAATCCTGTCCTGAAACCATTCAAGTCACCAGACTGTTGTACGTCATACCTTGATACAGGTTAGGGACTAAAATCCTCTCCTGAAACCATTACAGTCACCAGACAGGTGTACGTCATACCTTGATGCAGGTTAGGGACTAAAATCCTCTCCTGATACCATTACAGTCACCAGACTGGTGTACGTCATACCTTGATACAGGTTAGGGACTAAAATCCTCTCCTGAAACCATTACAGTCACCAGACTGGTGTACGTCATACCTTGATACAGGTTAGCGAACTAAAATCCTAATCTCTTGTGATCTGAACAGTCACCAGACTGGTGTACGTCATACCTTGATACAGGTTAGGGACTAAAATCCTCTCCTGAAACCATTACAGTCACCAGACTGGTGTACGTCATACCTTGCTACAGGTTAGCGAACTAAAATCCTAATCTCTTGTGATCTGAACAGTCACCAGACTGGTGTACGTCATACCTTGATACAGGTTAGGGACTAAAATCCTCTCCTGAAACCATTACAGTCACCAGACAGGTGTACGTACTACCTTAATACAGGTTAGGGACTAAAATCCTCTCCTGTAACTGTTGTCGCTATATACAAGCAAAATGCGCAAGGCCGTTGGCAAGGAACAAGGAGGTGAACGTGATGGTGGTGCAGGCAGAGGCCGAGGTCGTGTGCAAGCACTAATTTCGCAACAAGAAAGTGGCACATCTACTCGCTCACACGTCCTGTCCCAAATTGTTGGTGCCCGCTGCAGTACACCGCTCTTGAACCAACACCAGTATCAACAGCTTGTTACTTGGATAGCGGATAATGCTTCAAGTCTGATTGGCACCTCCACAAACACCCTGTCTTCCACACGGTCAAGTGTCAGTAGCCGTGAAACTGCACCGCACATTTCCCAACCTGATCCTCCTTCCTACCAACAGGCCGAGTACACGTCCACGGACATTACTGATCCCACACTTGGACGCTTGGAAGTCCAAAAGTGTGTACCCATGGGTCAGTGGAGGTACATGGCAAATTCCCATTACAAAATTTAAATTCAGTTGTCATTTGTTGGTGGTGTGGTGAAGTCTGGCCCAATCCAACCCTTGTTCATCTTGATCTGAGTCAGCCTGTCAGCATTTTCAGTTGACAGGCGGTTGCGTTTATCAGTAATGATTCCACCTGCGGCACTGAAAACACGCTCTGACAAAACGCTAGCGGCAGTGCAGGCCAGGACTTCCGAGGCGTAGAGAGCCAATTCATGTACGTGTCCAGCTTGGAGACCCAATAATTGTAAGGCACAGAGGAATCTCGCAGTACAGTTGTTCGATTGGCAAGGTACTCCTTCAGCATCTGGCCAAACTTAGCATTTCTTGTGGCACTACCCCGCACCTCAGGGGCTGTGGTACGTGAGGGGCTGAGAAAACTGTCCCACCTCGTAAAGACTGTTCCCCTACCTTTGTCGGATTGGACTTGTGCCCCTCTCGGCCGTACGCCTTGGTTGTCCACCGATTCCTGACCTATGCCGCTAGCGTTTTGTGAGGGGAATGATTTGTCTACTTCCGTGACTATGGCCTTCTGGAACTGCTGCATTTTGGCTGACCTCTCCGCCTCAGGAATGACAGACATGAAGTTCTCCTTGTAGCGTGGGTCTAACAGTTTTGCCAACCAGTACAGATTATCGGCCAAGATGTTCTGAACGCGAGGATCACGAGCCAGGCAGCTTACCATAAAGTCAACCATGTGCGCCAGACTCTTAACAGCCATCACTTCAGTATCCAGACCAACACGATGACTGAACATGCTGTCCTCCTCCTCATCTCCCCTGTCCTCTGGCCAGCCACGCTGAATCGAGGGTATGACTGGTGTGCATATCATATCCTCAATTTGGCCAGAGAGTTGCTCCATGTCTTCATCCTCCTCCTCCTCCTCATAGTCCTCCACTGCACGTTGTGATGAGATGAGGCTGGGCTGTGTGTTTTCACCCACACCCACTACTGTTTCTTGCTCAAAGTCATCACGCTCGGCCTGCAATGCATCCTCTTTGATTTTCAGCAGAGACCGTTTTAGAAGGCAGAGTAGTGGTATGGTGACGCTCCATCTTGGTGGAGTCCTCAAAGTTTTGGAGGACGGTACATAGGTCGGACATCCATCTCCACTCCTCAGGTGTTATGTGTGGAGTTTGAACCATTTCCCGATGGCTTAGGTGATGCAGGTAGTCAACAACTGCCCTCTTCTGCTCACATATCCTGACCAACATGTGCAGAGTTAAATTCCAACGCGTGGGGACATCACACACCAGTCTGTGTGCCGTAAGACGCTAACGGCGCTGAAGTCCGCCAAGGCCGGCTGAAGCAGCAGGTGACTTGCGAAAATGTGCAGACAGACGGCGAACTTTTACCAGCAGTTCAGACAGCTCTGGGTATGACTTTACAAACCTCTGAACCACCAGGATGAGCACGTGGGCCACGCATGAAACATGCGTCAGCTGGCCTCGCCTCAAAGCTGCCACCAGGTTCCGGCCATTGTCACACACGACCTTTCCTGGCTTTAGGTTCACAGGTGTGAGACAATGATCTGCCTGCTGTTTCAGAGCTGTCCACTCCTCTTCTGCATTGTGGGGTTTGTCACCTATGCAGACTAACTTCAGCACAGCCTGTTGCCGCTTCGCAGAGGCAGTGCTGCAGTGCTTCCAGCTTGGGACTGGTGTGGAGGGTACAGTGGATGAGGATGCGCAGGAGGAGGAGGAGGAGGCTGAAGAGCATGACATTCCGGAGCTGTAGAGTGTCGGTGAAACCCTGACATAGGTAGGGCCTGCTATCCTTGGTGTGGGAAGGACGTGTTCCGTCCCTCGCTCAGACTGTGTCACAGCCTCCACAATATTAACCCAGTGTTTTGTCAAGGAGATGTAGCGGCCTTGCCCACAAGCACTTGTCCACGTGTCTGTGGTTATACACTTCAGCCCCTGACCTTACCCCTGCGGTATTAAAGAACAGCAATGACTGTCTAGCTGCAGTTTCCAACATCATGTCCACTCTCTATTTGAAACTAAACCTTTCCAAAACTGAACTTCTTCTGCTCCCCCCATCCACTAACCTCCCTAAATCGGACATCTCTCTCTCAGTTTGTGGCACCACGATAACGCCTAGGCAGCAGGCTCGTTGTCTGGGTGTTATGTTTGACACCGATCTCTCCTTCTCCTCCCACACACAATGTCTCGTCGCTTGCACCTGAAGAATATCTCCAGAGTCCGTCCCTTTCTCACCCTGTAAACAACAAAAACCTTGACCGTGGCCCTAATCCATTCCCGCCTTGACTATTGCAATTCTCTATTAAGCGGCCTCCCCCTCACCAGAGTTTCTCCTCTCCAGTCCATCCTTAATGCAGCAGCCAGGATCACCCATCTGGCTAATCGTTACTCAGATGCCTCTGCTCTGTGCCAGTCATTGCACTGGCTGCCCATATACTACAGGATCAAATTCAAATTGCTTCTTCTCACCCACAAAGCTCTTCACAGTGCAGCACCCCCCTACCTCTCCTCCCTCATCTCTGTCTATCACCCCACTCGCGCTCTACGTTCCTCAAATGACCTTCGACTGACATCTGTAATAATCCGATCCTCCTACTCCCGGCTCCAAGACTTCTCCAGAGCTGCACCAAACCTCTGGAATGCTTTACCCCAAGAAATCAGGACTATCCACAACTTGCATGGCTTCAGATGATCCCTAAAAACGCATCTTTTTAAGGCGGCCTATCATACTCCCTAATAGAAGTCCTTTGTACTGTAGATAGTGAATGGGCTATCCCTCTGGACATTACTCTTCTACAAACCCACCAAACCAAAAAGGTCTACACAGACTGTATAATGACCATCCATGTAAGCTTAGTTCTATGCCCCATTTCCTCAAGATGCCTGGACCATCAGTGCAATAAGCCCCTGTACCTTGTGCAACCCCTATCTTGTTGTAGATTGTAAGCTCTTTTGAACAGGGTCACCTTCATTTCTTGCTTTATTTTTTGTATTTTCTTTTTTACATTGATTCTATGCCTATTGTTTTGTATCCAATTATTGTACTGTATTTGTTCTCTACTGTAATTACTTACTGTATTATATTTTCTGTACTCTAACCCTACATTGTAAAGCGCTGCGTAATATGTTGGCGCTATATAAATAAAGCTGTATTATTATTATTATTATTAGGTGGACTTTGGCTGAAACAGCGTTGTTGACGGCACGTGTGATGCTGTTGGACACGTGGTTATGCAATGCGGGGACGGCACATCTGGAGAAATAGTGGCGGCTGGGGACCGAGTAACGTGGGACAGCAGCCGCCATCAGGTCGCGGAATGCTTCCGTCTCCACCAGCCGGAAAGGCTACATTTGTAGTGCTATGAGTCGCGAAATGTGATCATTCAGGACTGTGGCATGTGGGGCGTTGGCAGCGTATTTGCGCCTGCGTTCAAATGTTTGCTGAATGGATAATTGAACGCTGCGCTGGGACAAGAACGTGCTTGATGGTGGTGTAATTTGTGCGTGGGCAACTTCAGGTGCAGGGCCGGAGGCTTGTTCGCGGCCAGCATGGACAGGGGATTGGCTCGCACGCACAACAGGCGAAGACGTAGCAATGACATCAGCAAGCACCGCTCCTCGACTCTGTTGTACTTCCCACAAAGTCGGGTGCTTGGCTGACATGTGCCTGATCATGCTGGTGGTGGTCAGGCTGCTACTTTTCGTACCCCTGCTGATGCTGGCATGGCAGGTGTTGCAAATGGCCTTTTTAGAGTCATCTGGAGCCAACTTAAAATACTGCCAGACTCGGGAAGACATAACATTTGCACAGGCACCTTGTGTCATGTTGTTGTTCCGGGGAACGGTTGCCTGCCTTCTGCCTGCGTACCCGACCCTGCTTCGTACTGCCTGTTGGGATGCTACGCCTCCCTCACCCTGTGCACTGCTGTCCTCGCTCTGCATAGACTCCTGCCAGGTTGGGTCAGCTACTGGATCATCCACCACGTCATCTTCCTATTCCTTGGCTAATCGCTGGACTGCTCCTCCTTCTCCTCATGTGCCACCATGATGACCGTTACAATAGTTTGGCTGTTGTTTCAGGTATACCCCCAGTGGTAAATTTTTACGCCCATTCTTTTTGAATGGGCATTACAAAGACAGGATACCCGCATCTTTTCAATGTGAAAAATGTTTTGAGGCCCTCCTGCACGTCTCTATCCAGGGACAATGAGGAGCCTCCCAATTTTTGGCTGCCCTGGCCAAAGGCCTATACTACAATACACCCACTTGAGGGTTACAGGCCCTACTACATGTCTGTATGCATGGGTCATTGTTGAACCTCCCAATTTTTGGCTGCCCTGACCAAAGGGCTATACTACAATACACCCACTTGAGGGTTACAGGCCCTACTACATGTCTGTATGCATGGGTCAATGTTGAACCTCCCAATTTTTGGCTGCCCTGGCCAAAGGCCTAGGCTAAAATACACCCACTTGAGGGTTACAGGCCCTACTACATGTCTGTATGCATGGGTCATTGTTGAACCTCCCAATTTTTGGCTGCCCTGGCCAAAGGCCTAGGCTAAAATACACCCACTTGAGGGTTACAGGCCCTACTACATGTCTGTATGCATGGGTCATTGTTGAACCTCCCAATTTTTGGTTGCCCTGGCCAAAGGCCTAGGCTAAAATACAAACACTTGAGGGTTACAGGCCCTACTACATGTCTGTATGCATGGGTCATTGTTGAACCTCCCAATTTTTGGCTGCCCTGACCAAAGGGCTATACTACAATACACCCACTTGAGGGTTACAGGCCTTCCTGCACGTCTCTATCCAGGGACAAAGAGGAGCCTTCCAATTTTTGGCTGCCCTGACCAAAGGGCTATACTACAATACACCCACTTGAGGGTTACAGGCCCTACTACATGTCTGTATGCATGGGTCATTGTTGAACCTCACAATTTTTGGCTGCCCTGATCAAAGGGCTATACTACAATACACCCACTTGAGGGTTACAGGCCCTACTACATGTCTGTATGCATGGGTCATTGTTGAACCTCCCAATATTTGGCTGCCCTGACCAAAGGCCTATACTACAATACACCCACTTGAGGGTTACAGGCCCTACTACATGTCTGTATGCATGGGTCATTGTTGAACCTCCCAATTTTTGGCTGCCCTGACCAAAGGGCTATACTACAATACACCCACTTGAGGGTTACAGGCCCTACTACATGTCTGTATGCATGGGTCATTGTTGAACCTCCCAATTTTTGGCTGCCCTGGCCAAAGGTCTAGGCTAAAATACACCCACTTGAGGGTTACAGGCCCTACTACATGTCTGTATGCATGGGTCATTGTTGAACCTCCCAATTTTTGGCTGCCCTGACCAAAGGGCTATACTACAATACACCCACTTGAGGGTTACAGGTCCTCCTGCACGTCTCTATCCAGGGACAAAGAGGAGCCTCACAATTTTTGGCTGCCCTGACCAAAGGGCTATACTACAATACACCCACTTGAGGGTTACAGGCCCTACTACATGTCTGTATGCATGGATCATTGTTGAACCTCACAATTTTTGGCTGCCCTGGCCAAAGGCCTAGGCTAAAATACACCCACTTGAGGGTTACAGGCCCTACTACATGTCTGTATGCATGGGTCATTGTTGAACCTCCCAATTTTTGGCTGCCCTGACCAAAGGCCTATACTACAATACACCCACTTGAGGGTTACAGGCCCTACTACAAGTCTGTATGCATGGGTCATTGTTGAACCTCCCAATTTTTGGCTGCCCTGACCAAAGGGCTATACTACAATACACCCACTTGAGGGTTAGAGGCCCTACTACATGTCTGTATGCATGGGTCATTGTTGAACCTCACAATTTTTGGCTGCCCTGGCCAAAGGCCTAGGCTAAAATACACCCACTTGAGGGTTACAGGCCCTACTACATGTCTGTATGCATGGGTCATTTTTGAACCTCCCAATTTATGGCTGCCCTGACCAAAGGGCTATACTACAATACACCCACTTGAGGGTTACAGGCCCTCCTGCACGTCTCTATCCAGGGACAAAGAGGAGCCTCCCAATTTTTGGCTGCCCTGACCAAAGGGCTATACTACAATACACCCACTTGAGGGTTACAGGCCCTACTACATGTCTGTATGCATGGGTCATTGTTGAACCTCCCAATTTTTGGCTGCCCTGACCAAAGGGCTATACTACAATACACCCACTTGAGGGTTACAGGCCCTACTACATGTCTGTATGCATGGGTCATTGTTGAACCTCCCAATTTTTGGCTGCCCTGGCCAAAGGCCTAGGCTAAAATACACCCACTTGAGGGTTACAGGCCCTACTACATGTCTGTATGCATGGGTCATTGTTGAACCTCCCAATTTTTGGCTGCCCTGGCCAAAGGCCTAGGCTAAAATACACCCACTTGAGGGTTACAGGCCTCCTGCATGTCTGTATCCAGGGGCATTGGTGAACCTCGCTCCTAGCCACCTCCTTAGTGGCTGTAGCATGTAAGTTTTCTAAGTGTATTATCTCGGGGTACAGGGCTGCTCAAGTGCTGGGGGACCCCTTGCTTGCATGCTGCAGACATGCTGCATCCAGTGCTGTAATTAGATCACCATGCCTGGTTTGGTGACAGTTCCTCTTTAATTGTTAATGTGGCGTCCAAAAAAATGATTTATTTGAATATCCATACTATATGTAAATTTAAGATTCTTGTTGTTAGATTTTACATACCTTAAAGGGAACCTGTCACCTAATCTATGGCCCCTAAACTATCACTACCTGCCCTACAGACCCTAACTAGCTCCCTAACCATCCCTGCCTGTCCTAATAGGGCTTTATATAAGGTGAAATAAACACTTTATAAACTTACATGATCAGTGGCAGTGGGGCGTTCCTGACAGTAGGGCGGGGTCCTCAGAGCCGCGCTCCCCCGCCTCGCTCCCTTCCTAACGCCCTAATAGGCGGCATTGTGGATTTGAAGAGCGGGGGAGCCCAGTGGAATCATCCCGCCCCGCTCTTCATGACGCGGACCGGAAAACCGCGTCATTTCCGGTCCGCGCATGCCCAGTGCGGTGGATGAAGCTGACGCGAGTCCAGGCGTCGCTAAGCAACGATCGGGAGCGTCTTCTGAAGGTGAGTATCGGCGGACCCCCCCCTCCCAAAACTGCACATATATATGTGTGTGTAATCCACATGTATATATGGATTACACACACATATATATATATTCACTTTGACTAGGCACATTTCATATGTGCATCTATATATTATATATAGATGCACATATATATATAGTTAGATTATATATGTGTGCATGTGTATATATATATATATACTAGCTGTGAGCCCGATGCAAATGCATCGGGTGTCTAGAATATTTTTAAATTTTTTTTTATATTTTCAAATAATAATCCAATTATTCGAATGACATCTTTACACCAACTACATATATTAGTATGGTTGATATCATTTAAGGAAAATTGAACTATTATATTGTAAGGGTCTTAGAACACAAAGTAGCAATACTTCTTAATAAGTCAATTTTTTGAATTGATGAATTAACAGTACTAATATATGTATCAGCCACTTTGTGTCAGCCCACCAATCGCGTCAAGATGCCCTTACGCCTGGTGGGACCTACTCTAACTAAATCCGAATTGATATAATTTAGATATTTTTAATAGCTGGATTTTTCTTAGATTTTTTGAGGATTGTGATGTAAATGATAAAATTTTGTAAATTGATACAGAAGGAGTTACCAACTACAGACTTGCAGCAATATCCATACAATAACAAAAAAACTTGTAGTTAACCTACAGTAAATGGAGTTAACATAGCTTCAGCAGGTGCATAAGATGCATCCACTAACTAACCACAGGTGACTGCAGTTGATGTGTATGACACTGCCGCAACTATGTTGTCTGCACAAACTGCAAGTTAAGTACAAATTACATATATGCAATTATGAAAATTACAGCAAGTATGTTCTTGATAAGTCCTTCATGAACAATTATTATCATTTAGTATATTCCTCAACAAAGTGAAAAAATCTAAGAAAAATGTCGTGGTAGAATCTAATTAATAATTTTTGTTTGTCCCTATCTATCTAAACATGTGGAACACACCTTGGTAATGAGATGTGTGTGAACAGCCGTCCCACCCGTCTCTTAGCTGTTCACAAAAACCTCTCCCTTTAAAGAATAAGAATGAAATCTCTCAGCACGTAAAGCACTGGAGCTTTAAATAGTGGTTTCTATCACCCTGTGAGAAAATCAGAATGATACACATCTCCAATGAAATCTGAAATGTGTTTTTCCACAAACATTGTATAAACTATGCACATAAAAAACTGAAATTGAAAAGACTAAACTAATTTTTTTTTTTTTTTTTTTTTTTTTTAAATAGAAAAGGTAAAAATATAAAATATGCAAAAGTTCATCCCAAAATATTCCGATAGACAATATTTTTGGTGAAGACTTTCTTACAGTTAGGCACCAATTTGCCTTGAATGCATGAATCCACCACTTTCACCTTCACATTGCATCGTCTCTTCACACGTGAGAAAGCCACATATAATTGTCCATGCCCAAAAACAGGTTCTGGCAAATAAATCCCCACTTTCTCCAAAGTTTGTCCTTGGGATTTATTTATAGTCATGGCAAAGGCAGGCTTCACGGGAAATTGCCGACGTCTTAGTTTGAAAGGCAATCCAGTCTCTGATGGACAGAGATCAATTCTTGGAATGAAGACTACATTTCCTTCATCCGAGCCAGAAATTACTTTTGCTTGTATCAAGTTGTCAAACAAAGCAATAATAATCATCCGAGTCCCGTTGCAAAGTCCTTTTCTGCTGTTAAAATTACGCAAAAGCATTATAATTGTACCAACTTTTAATTTCAGGAGATGAGAAGGCATTCCTGTTGGTGTTAGAGAATTTAGAAATTCCACGGGATATTGTTCGGGATTTTCCGTCTCATCTGGATCAATGGAATCATGGCTCATATATTCCATGTATTCTCCCGGAATACAATCCATCACTTTTGAATTGATCAAATCCACAGCGTCATTTTTGGGACAAAGAATGGCATGTGATGCAGCATTCTGAATACTTTCGTCATTATTCACATCAATGACAATGTTTTCACCAAATATGTCCAAGATTAAAGAGCCAGTGCAGATCATGTCTTGCGGGATCTCAATGACATCATCACCAAGGTTGTAATCATTGGACAATTCTCCATTTCCCAATTGAATTAACCAATTGCTATATTCAGAATCAATGGAGCGCATGTTGTTAATGAGCGGCAATTGATTGAAAAGCTGCCATTGTCGTGAATATTTAATGCAGCTCTCTACGATGTCTGTCCTTGTTCCATGAGAGATGATAGGAAGACACTGCCGAAAGTCTCCTCCCAGAACAATGACTTTCCCTCCAAAGGGTAATTTATTTTTCTTGGAGACATCAGTTGTCATGACATCCCGTAATAATTGATCAATTACATGCAAAGCGTATTTTGACAACATAGTAGACTCATCGATGATGAAGAGTTTGGTAGTCTTCAAATGTTGGGCCGCATCAGTATCATTTTTGATTCTTGAAACGGATGTCTCATTAATTGGTATTGGTATGCCATACAGTGAATGGATAGTTCTTCCTCCTTGCAATAGATTAGCAGCAATCCCTGTACTGGCTGCAGGTGAGACAACTTCTCCTTCTCCTCTCAGTTCATGAATCAATAGATGATAGAGATATGTTTTCCCACTTCCACCGGGACCGTCAAGGAAAAAGCACTTTGGCTTATCACTTGTATCCTCTAAAGCTTTATGGATTGCAGTATAGGCCAAACGTTGTTGATCATTTAAGGTGGCTTTCATTTCATGTGCTCTTACTAACTCTTCTTCTTTGTTGTATTGAGGACGAATGTGTGGTTTTCTTTTTGGGCGTGGCAGATTAAAATCAATAAAATGTTTAGCATGAAATTTTAAAACATGTTCAACATCAGTCATGGCATATCCTTCACAATGCTCACAATCATCAGTGTCAGGGTGGTAGGCATGCAGTAATCTTGAACGAAGTGTTGTTTAAATTCTTGCCACAACTCCAGGGGATGATTAGGAGGACCAAACACACATATATATGCAAACATGTCACGGAGCTGTGCAGGCATATTGAGAACACAGGCATCCAATAAAGTTTTTCTCCAAACACTGTCATCGAAGAGCAATCCAAGGGCTAATGCCGCCTCTTTAAACGTTGAGTATGTGACTTCCTTAACAGTCTTAAGGTTATCAAAACTTGTAGCTCCTTTAACATGGAGTAACAACAGCCTTAAAAAATAACGTTCTTGTTCTTGAATACTAACAGTGTAGAGTCTACCAATGACTGAAGCACCTCTTCTCCTTCTAACTTCCCATGCACCTTCTTTCCAAACATAATGCTCAGGAATTTGACGATATAAGTACTCCCGAGCATTGGGATCATTCTCATTGAGGGTAAAGTAGGCCATGAGTGTTGATTGTCTGTCCATTGAATAACTGATGTTGTCCGCAGAATCACCCTCGTGAAAAAAAAGTGATTGTGAATGAGGCAGATGTACTGCAAGACGAATAATGCTGTGAGATTGTCTATGCATTTGGAAAGCAAAGATTCGCCAAGCTGCCTCTGGTGCACTGACATATCTGGAATCCATGAATTTATGAGTTTCATCGTGTCTGATGTTAGTTTCACAAATTTCCACATTGGCTTTGTCATGACCTTTGTACACATATTTAAAGAGGTATTTTACGCTCTGAATGGAAGCACATATTTCCACATTGATATGGCACTTATATTTTAATAGAAGGAAAGGGTTATATGGAACCACCCAAGAATTATCAATCATCTTGGAATGGTGTTGAAAAGAAGGTCCTTCGTTTCTTTGATAACTTGGATATGCATCCTCAGGTATAACAGTTTTTGTTTGAAACTGTTTGGGAAAAGCTTTTTTACACTTTCCATTCTCCATACATGGAGAATTGGGATTGTGTTGTCCACAGGGGCCATGGATCATATGTTGCATGACAATTTGATGGAGCACAGGGTAATGTAATGGATCAGGAATTTCAGCCCAAACAGTATTGTCCACTTCCACCTCAGTTCTTAGTTTTGAGTTGGCATCCAGAATAATTAGAATGTGAGCATGTGGTAGGCCTCGCTTTTGAAATTCTATCACATGAACCATAGCACAAACCTTGCCAAATAATCCAGAATTAATATCTTTCAAAAGGGCTTCAAGTTTAATCCTGAATACACGGGCCACTAAATCCGGGCGATGTTCAGCACGCTGCCATGGCTGTAAATTGGTTGCAATTTCACTCCATTTCGGATTGCAGGTCATCGTTATAAAAAGATCTGGTCTTCCAAATTTAGTTACAATCGCCATGGCATCTTGATACCTCTGCTGCATGTTTCGGGGACTTCCCTCAAAGGAAGATGGTAAAATTACGGTTTTGCCAATGGGGATTCCTTTTTCTACGGATTTTCTCAGCAAATGTTCTTGAAGGAGACAATAATCTTCCACCTTCAAATCCTTTTGGTGTTGTCGTATAAAATTTAAACGATTGGCCTCAATCTTAACATAGGCATCCACCAAGTACTGCTGTGTCAGTTTACCTCCATTAAGGACAGGATTGAATTCTGTCCGTACTGACAGCAAATAACAGTAATACTGCAGCTGTGTCACCCTGCGAACATTTTGGCCTTGGTGCATGAGTGATTCATGCCACCCTTGCTCTCCATGAGGGAAAAACAATGGATACAGTAATGCATCCAAATTACTGTGTAAAATACTTATTTGCTGTGTTTTGGGGGCCAACGGATTATTTATGTCTGGTTTTAGATGTATTAAAATGTCTCTATTAAATGGTGGCTCTCCATCAGCGTTTTCAAAGATGACTGCAACTTCATGGACAGTAGGGTTGTTATACCGTCTTGGGTCTTGCTCTCTGTCTTGTTTAATTGCCATGATGATATTAGGCATTTTTGTGCCATGTTCCAATGCTTTCTGTTCTTCCTCTTCCTCCACTTGCCGTAACATTTTGTAAGCTGAAACAAAGGGATTAATACCTTCCAATTGCTCAGCAATAATTCTCATCAAGGCTGGATTACACTTGAGATTTTCTGGAGACTGTAGGCGTTGTTCAGTAGCAGTAGCACTATCCAAAATATACAGCTGTGCATATGCTGGAACTTGACCTTCAGCGGGGTGGAGAGTTCCAGTTCTATGGTAAATTTGGCCGTGAATCCGGAAACAGTACGGACCGTGTCCAGGTGGTTGAGAAACACTTGCACCCATCGAAGCAAATGCAAAGGAACTATTAATGCTCCTGATATTCTCCATGAGATTTTTACTATATGGGCTGTCTCCTTTCAGTAAAGTAGTGAAGAGCTCAGGGTACTGAGGTAATGGTACCTTAACTTTGCCCTTGTGACAACAAAGGGAGAACTGTCCATCAGATGGCCTTTCAGCCTCAAAATGTTGTGCTTCACAATGTTGACATAACACATTCATGGGCCCACAGGTATGTTCTAAAATACCGGTATCGTCATCAGTAAAGCCAATAGGGATTGATGACGTAGGTGAAGTGAGCAACAGATGACCTTTTTTGTAGATGCCTACATAAATAAGGCGTTGCTGTGTAGAACTGTCAAGACATCCAACAAAAGAAGTAGTGACTGGAGACTTCTTACGGAGGTTTTTTTTTTTGCGTAGTTGACGCTGTGAGGCAGCCAAATGGGCCAAACGGCGTTGTTTTGAGGTAGGTGACATAATTTGTAAACGTTTGACTTTAGCCAATTTGTGTCTTGTCAAGGCAGAAGCAATCTTGTCTGTTCTTGTTTTAGAAGAACATTTGCCCTTCACTTTACCCGTGCCAGATGTTGTAGGCAGTTTAGTTTCCAAAAGTGTTGGAGACACAGATATGGACGCCATATCAGAGGTAGATGGTTTTCCTTGCACCTTCACCTTTTGTTGTTTACGGGCAGATGTTGTAGGCAGTTGAGTTTCAGAAAGTGTTGGAGACACAGATATGGACGCCATGTCAGACGTAGATGGTTCTCCTTGCACCTTCACCTTTTGTTGTTTGCGGCCAGATGTTGTAGGCAGTTGAATTTCAGAAAGTGTTGGAGACCCAGATATGCACGCCATGTCAGAGGTAGATGGTTCTCCTTGCACCTTCACCTTTTGCTTTTTGCGTCTTTTGCATTCCGCCTCAACTTTTTTGGCCAACCGACTGCTTCTTTCTTCAGCAGACTCCTTTGCAATTCTTTTATGGAAATCCTCAGTGAGCTTAAGCAAACGGAGACATTTTGTTTCCGGATCCTCCTGCGCACGCTTCTTGCGCTGACGTGCAGCATTCTTAGCTCTAACAGAGCTTTTTTGTTTGTCAGAGCTCATATTGAGCACAATACAGAAAAATGTATGCAATAATAGCTACAGTATATTATTTAAGGAAGCAATCAATATACATTCTGCATAGCAATATAGTCAAAGTAGTAATATTTATATTGTTAATTTTTAGTATATACAATAATATTTTTATATATAAATTATATCATAAAAATATATAAAAAAATATATTATATATATTATTAACTTAAATAAATTATGTATATTATATATTACAAATTAATTACAATGTGTGTATATATATATATATATATATATATATATATATATATATAAATTATATATATACATTAATATACAATATATATATATACTAATCATATACATATAGATTAATATATATATATATATAGATATATATGTCATATTATATATATCTATATATCTATATATATATATATATATATATATATTATATATATATATATATATAATTATGAATATATCAATAAATAATCAATTATATTGGCCCAAAAAGATATCTTTAGCTGATATTGTAGGTCTGAGGTTCCAGCACTGGTTTTCCGACGTCCGTCCCACAGGATCACCAAGGCAGGAATAATTTGTGAGGAAAAGTTAAAGGAAACACTATAAAATGGCGGATTCAACATATTATTAATCACTAAAATGGGGGCAGGGGGGGGGGGTATAGTGATTGGTAGGCAAAAAGCTACGTTTTGTTTCGCAGCCGCACTTGCCGCAAGTGCAAAACCGCACTTGCTGCACCTGCCGCAAGTGCCTCCAAAGTTACTATGGCGATTAACGCAACTGCGCCGCAACCGCGCCGCAAGTGTAACAGTTATATTACTAACTTAAATAAATTATGTATATTATATATTACAATTTATTACAATGTGTTATAGATATATTTATATATATTATATATATATATATATATATATAGATTAATATACAATATATATATATATATATATACTAATCATATACATATATAATATGACATGTATATATTATATATATATATAGAGAGAGATTAATATACAATCTATTATATAATCACGAATGGTTTTTTTCTGAGTCCACACTCGCTGCGAGTCAGTGTCGACATGTGGATACACAGTTCTAAGGCGACTCGCTATGCCCAGGCAGCGGGCATGGCGAGCCGCCTTAGCAGCGCGAAGCATTGGCCGCGAAGCGGCCATTGCGAGTCAGAGCGAGTCGCTTGCCTCAGCGGGAAATCGCTAGCTTTGTGGCCGAGCCTCTGGTTCTATTTTCGGCCAGCGACTCGCAATGGCCGCTTCCATAAGGATTACCGCAACCGCGCCGCATTGCGACTCGCTGGCTGACTGCGAGCACTTGCGGCGCGGTTGCGTTAATCCCCATAAGGATTACCGCAACCGCTCCGCAAGTGCAAGTAGCGGTGCGGTTGCGGTAATCCCCATAGAAAGTATAGGGGGACTTGCGGCAAGTGCGGTTTTGCCGCACCTGCCGCAAGTCCCCCTATACTTTCTATGGGAATTACTGCAACCGCGCCGCAGATGCGGTTTTTTAATAAAATAAATTAATCTTCATACAAATAAAATAACAAATAAGAAATCAATTTAATAATAATCAAAATAGTAAAAAAAAAAAAAAAAAAAAAAAAATAATAATATATATATATATATATATAGATTAATATACATATACATATATATATATATATATTAATCTATATAATGTATATATATATATATATATATTATATATATATCTATATCAATTATATATATAATAATGAATATATCAATAAATAATCCATTATATTGGGCCAAAAAGATATCTTAGCTGATATATATAGATTAATATACAAAACATAAATATATATATACTAATCATATACATTATATATAATATGACATATATTAAATATATATATATATATCTATATATATTAATCTATATAATATATATATATATAGAATGTATATATATATATATATATATATATATATTATATATATCTATATCAATATATATATATATATAATAATGAATATATCAATATAATAATAATATTAATAATGGATTAATAATAATAATATTAACAATAATACTAATAATATTAATAAATAATCATAATGAATAATCAATTCTATTGAGCCAAAAAGATATATAATTATGAATATATCAATATATAATAATATTAATAATATATTAATAATAATAATTAATATAAACACTAATAATAATAATGTTAATAAATAATCATAATGAATAATCAATTCTATTGAGCCAAAAAGATATATAATTATGAATATATCAATATATAATAATATTAATAATATATTAATAATAATAATTAATATAAACACTAATAATAATAATATTAATAAATAATCATAATGAATAATCAATTATATTGAGTCAAAAAGATATCTTAGCTGATCTTGAAGGGATGAGGTTCCAGCACTGGTCTTCCGACGTCCGTCCCACAGGATCACCAAGCCATAATCGATTAATAATAATAATTAATATTAACACTAATAATAATATTAATAATTAATAATAATTACTAATCGATTATATTGGCCCAAAAAGATGTCTTGTAGGGATGAGGTTCCAGCACTGGTTTTCCGACGTCCGTCCCACAGGATCACCAAGGCAGGAATGATTTGTGAGGAAAAGTTAAACTAAACACTATAAAATTGCGGCAGGTGGGAGCATAGTGATTGGTAGACAAAGGAGAGTATGGTGATTGGTAGGCAAAATGGGTTGCTACCCAGCAACAGCAGAGTCTGCCACGGAATTTTCGCGGGCAAACCTGCTGCAAGTTCAAAAACCGCACTTGCCGCACCTGCAAAACCGCACTTGCCGCACCTGCCGCAAGTCCCCCTATACTTTCTATGGGGATTACCGCAACCGCGCCGCAAGTGTAGCGACTCGCAATGGCCTCGCGGCCATTGCTCGCGCTACACAGCGACTCGCAATAGATCCCCATTGAAAGTATAGGGGGAGTTGCGGCAGATGCGGCAGCTGAGGTAGCGACTCGCAATGGCCTCGCGGCCATTGCTCGCGCTACCTCAGCGGTAAATCGCTAACTTTGTAGCGCGGCCTCTGGTTCTATTTTCGGCCAGCGACTCGCAATGGCCGCTTCGCGGCCATTGCTCGCGCGTGGTGACGTCACAGCGTGACATAGCCACGGCGTTTTCGGGGTCCGACACAAAAATGCCTTCGGCAATTATATAGTAGATATATGTGTGTGTACATATATATTATATATATATATATATATATATATATATATATATATTATATTTATATTTATATATAATATATGCACACACACACAAAAAAAAATAATATATAGATATAGTGTTAGAGTATATATATATATTTGCATGTATATGTGCACATACATATATATATATATATATATATATGTATATATAATCTATGTATGTGCACATATACATGCAAATATATATATATACTCTAACACTATATCTATATATTATTTTTTTGTGTGTGTGTGTGCATATATTTATATATATATATATATATATATATATATATATATATATATATATATGTATGTAACTATATATACACATATATATATGTGTGTATATATGGTTAGATAGATTATATATATATACATATATACAGTGCCTACAAGTAGTATTCAACCCCCTGCAGATTTAGGTGGTTTGATAAGATGCAAATAAGTTAGAGCCTTCAAACTGCAAACGAGAGTAGGATTTATTAACAGAAGCATAAATCTTACACACCAAAAAGTTATGTTGCTCAGTTGAATTTTTATAAATTTTAAACATAAAAGTGTGAGTCAATTATTATTCAACCCCTCAAACCACCAGCATTCTGTTTGGTCCCCCTAAAGTATTAAGAAGTAGTTCAGGCACAAAGAACAATGAACTTCACGTGTGGATTAATTATCTCTTTTGCCAGCCTTTTCTGACTATTTAAGACCCTCTCCAAACTTGTGAACAGCTCTCATACATGGTCAACATGGGAAAGACAAAGGAGCATTCTAAGGCCATCAGAGACAAGATCGTGGAGGGTCACAAGGCTGGCAAGGGGTACAAAACCCTTTCCAAGGAGTTGGGCCTACATGTCTCCACTGTTGGGAGCATCATCCGGAAGTGGAAGGCTTATGGAACTACTGTTAGCCTTCCATGGCCTGGACAGCCTTTGAAAGTTTCCTCCCGTGCCGAGGCCAGGCTTGTCCGAAGAGTCAAGGCTAACCCAAGGACAACAAGGAAGGAGCTCCGGGAAGATCTCATGGCAGTGGGGACATTGGTTTCAGTCAATACCATAAGTTACGTAGTCACCGCAATGGTCTCCGTTCCAGACGAGCCCGTAAGGTTCCTTAACTTTCAAAGCGTCATGTCAAGGCTCGTCTACAGTTTGCTCATGATCACTTGGAGGACTCTGAGACAGACTGGTTCAAGGTTCTATGGTCTGATGAGACCAAGATCGAGATCTTTGGTGCCAACCACACACGTGACGTTTGGAGACTGGATGGCACTGCATACGACCCCAAGAATACCATCCCTAAAGTCAAGCATGGTGGTGGCAGCATCATGCTGTGGGGCTGTTTCTCAGCCAAGGGGCTTGGCCATCTGGTCCGCATCCATGGGAAGATGGATAGCACGGCCTACCTGGAGATTTTGGCCAAGAACCTCCGCTCCTCCATCAAGGATCTTAAGATGGGTCGTAATTTCATCTTCCAAGAAGACAACGACCCAAAGCACACAGCCAAGAAAACCAAGGCATGGTTCAAGAGGGAAAAAATCAAGGTGATGGAGTGGCCTAGTCAGTCTCCTGACCTTAACCCAATTGAAAACTTGTGGAAGGAGCTCAAGATTAAAGTCCACATGAGACACCCAAAGAACCTAGATGACTTGGAGAAGATCTGCATGGAGGAGTGGGCCAAGATAACTCCAGAGACCTGTGCCGGCCTGATCAGGTCTTATAAAAGACGATTATTAGCTGTAATTGCAAACAAGGGTTATTCCACAAAATATTAAACCTAGGGGTTGAATAATAATTGACCCACACTTTTATGTTTAAAATGTATAAAAATTCAACTGAGCAACATAACTTTTTGGCGTGTAAGATTTATGCTTCTGTTAATAAATCCTACTCTCGTTTGCAGTTTGAAGGCTCTAACTTATTTGCATCTTATCAAACCACCTAGATCTGCAGGGGGTTGAATACTACTTGTAGGCACTGTATATATATATATATACACAGAAATATATAGTAAATTACACATATTATGCATATGTGTGTAAATGTATATACATATACATATATGTGGATACTAAGACATATAAATATATATGTATATGTGTGCATATGAATATATACACACGTGTATACATATGATTAGCCACATATATACATAATGTGTGTATATAGTAATATATATCTGTATCTATAGATATGTATATATACACATGTATATATATCTATATGCACAGAAATACATACATATATATATATATATATATATATACACACACACACAGATACACACAGATACACACACATTCTTATACACACATACATATACGTGTGTATGTATATATATATATGTATAAATACATAGCTGTGTATACAGACATACATATCAGTATACACACATTATCTATGTATATGTGTGCATGTATATATATATATATACTTGTGTGTGTGTATATGTGTATATACAAACATATATATATATATATATTTTGTAGAGAGAGAGACTGAGGGTGAGAGGGTCTGTGAGTTTTGTGTAACGCTGTAACTTGGGTGACGCAGTAAACTTCACCTGAGGTCAGAGTTAATCCTCGTCACTCTATCTGACCTCAGGTGATTTACACTGATGTCACCCTGTTCACATCGGTAACAGAAAACTCACTCAATGGGGGTCACGCTGTGAAGTGGGAAGTTTCACATGAGGTCAAAGAAACACATTGCTTTATCCGACCTCAGGTGACACAGACCATGAATGCTTCACTGCACGAGCCTTCAAATATAATTTTTAGGGAATCTTCACTAACGGACGGACCTCTACCAGGATCCTGGATGGGTATGTGGGAGTAATAAAGATGGAGTCAAAATACGTGTTTGTGTTTTTTGTTGTAATAAAAAAAATTTTCTCGGTGTTGTGTCTTCTTTACTACTAAATAGAGATTCATAATGGCCGTGTCTAACATTGGCGCGACATTATAAATCTCGGGCTTAGTGCCAGCTGCTAAAATAAAGGTGGCATTAACCCCTTATTACCCAGTCTGCCACCGCCACAGGGCAGCTGGAAGAGCTGGGTACAGCTCCAGAATATTGCGCTTCTATAAAAGCACAATATTCTGGGGCGGCTGCGAGCTGCAATTCTCAGCGGGGGAGGCCCAGAACGCTTGGGCCTCCCTACGCTGGGGATTCCAGCCCTCAGCTGCCTAGTTGTACCTGGCTGGCAAAGAAAAATGTGGCGAAGCCCCACGCCGTTTTTTTTCTTGCCAGCCAGGTACACCTAGGTAGTTGGGGGTGGATGGCAGCTCCCAGCTGCCTAGTTGTACCTGGCTGGCAAAGAAAAATGCGGCGAAGCCCCACGCCGTTTTTTTTCTTGCCAGCCAGGTACACCTAGGTAGTTGGGGGTGGATGGCAGCTCCCAGCTGCCTAGTTGTACCTGGCTGGCAAAGAAAAATGCGGCGAAGCGCCACGCCGTTTTTTTTCTTGCCAGCCAGGTACACCTAGGTAGTTGGGGGTGGATGGCAGCTCGCTGCTGCTTAGTTGTACCTGGCTGGCAAAGAAAAATGTGGCGAAGCCCCACGCCGTTTTTTTTCTTGCCAGCCAGGTACACCTAGGTAGTTGGGGGTGGATGGCAGCTCCCAGCTGCCTAGTTGTACCTGGCTGGCAAAGAAAAATGCGGCGAAGCCCCACGCCGTTTTTTTTCTTGCCAGCCAGGTACACCTAGGTAGTTGGGGGTGGATGGCAGCTCGCTGCTGCTTAGTTATACCTGGCTGGCAAAGAAAAATGTGGCGAAGCCCCACGCCGTTTTTTTTCTTGCCAGCCAGGTACACCTAGGTAGTTGGGGGTGGATGGCAGCCTACAGCTGTCTAAGTCTACCTGGCTGGCAAGAAAAAAAACGGCGTGGGGCTTCGCCGCATTTTTCTTTGCCAGCCAGGTACAACTAGGCAGCTGGGAGCTGCCATCCACCCCCAACTACCTAGGTGTACCTGGCTGGCAAGAAAAAAAACAGCGTGGGGCTTCGCCGCATTTTTCTTTGCCAGCCAGGTACAACTAGGCAGCTGGGAGCTGCCATCCACCCCCAACTACCTAGGTGTACCTGGCTGGCAAGAAAAAAAACGGCGTGGCGCTTCGCCGCATTTTTCTTTGCCAGCCAGGTACAACTAGGCAGCTGGGAGCTGCCATCCCCCCCCAACTACCTAGGTGTACCTGGCTGGCAAGAAAAAAAACGGCGTGGGGCTTCGCCGCATTGTTCTTTGCCAGCCAGGTACAACTAGGCAGCTGGGAGCTGCCATCCACCCCCAACTACCTAGGTGTACCTGGCTGGCAAGAAAAAAAACGGCGTGGGGCTTCGCCGCATTTTTCTTTGCCAGCCAGGTACAACTAGGCAGCTGAGGGCTGCAATCCCCAGCGTAGGGAGGCCCAAGCGTTCTGGGCCTCCCCCGCTGAGAATTGCAGCTCGCAGCCGCCCCAGAATATTGCGCTTTTATAGAAGCGCAATATTCTGGAGCTGTACCCAGCTCTTCCAGCTGCCCTGTGGCGGTGGCAGACTGGGTAATAAGGGGTTAATGCCACCTTTATTTTAGCAGCTGGCACTAAGCCCGAGATTTATAATGTCGCGCCAATGTTAGACACGGCCATTATGAATCTCTATTTAGTAGTAAAGAAGACATAACACCGAGAAAAATTTTTTTATTACAACAAAAAACACAAACACGTATTTTGACTCCATCTTTATTACTCCCACATACCCATCCAGGATCCTGGTAGAGGTCCGTCCGTTAGTGAAGATTCCCTAAAAATTATATTTGAAGGCTCGTGCAGTGAAGCATTCATGGTCTGTGTCACCTGAGGTCGGATAAAGCAATGTGTTTCTCTGACCTCATGTGAAACTTCCCACTTCACAGCGTGACCCCCATTGAGTGAGTTTTCTGTTACCGATGTGAACAGGGTGACATCAGTGTAAATCACCTGAGGTCAGATAGAGTGACGAGGATTAACTCCGACCTCAGGTGAAGTTTACTGCGTCACCCAAGTCACAGCGTTACACAAAACTCACAGACCCTCTCACCCTCAGTCTCTCTCTCTACAAAATATATATATATATATATATGTTTGTATATACACATATACACACACACAAGTATATATATATATACATGCACACATATACATAGATAATGTGTGTATACTGATATGTATGTCTGTATACACAGCTATGTATTTATACATATATATATATACATACACACGTATATGTATGTGTGTATAAGAATGTGTGTGTATCTGTGTGTATCTGTGTGTGTGTATATATATGTATGTATTTCTGTGCATATAGATATATATACATGTGTATATATACATATCTATAGATACAGATATATATTACTATATACACACATTATGTATATATGTGGCTAATCATATGTATACACGTGTGTATATATTCATATGCACACATATACATATATATTTATATGTCTTAGTATCCACATATATGTATATGTATATACATTTACACACATATGCATAATATGTGTAATTTACTATATATTTCTGTATATATATATATATATATATAATCTATCTAACCATATATACACACATATATATATGTGTATATATAGTTACATACATATATCTATTATATAATCGCGAATCGGAAAAGCGCCCCTTCGCGCGCACTTTCCGATGTCGTCATGTGGATACGAATTTAACATTGGGCGCGAGCAATGGCCGCGAGGCCATTGCGAGCCGCTGGCCCAAAATCGATCCACAGGCCCGGCTACAACCTTAGCGATTTACCGCTCAGGTAGCGCGAGCAATGGCCGCGAGGCCATTGCGAGTCGCTGCCTGAGCCGCAAATCGCTACCCTGGGACCATGGAGCGGAGGCGGCACTGCCGCCTCCGCTCCCCGCTACCCACAATTCGCCACCCCCCCCCCATGTCCGCACAGCCCACCCCCAGCAATGTCCGCACAGCCCACCCCCAGCAATGTCCGCACAGCCCATCCCCAGCAATGTCCGCACAGCCCACACCCAGCAATGTCCGCACAGCCCACCCCCAGCAATGTCCGCACAGCCCACCCCCAGCAATGTCCGCACAGCCCACCCCCAGCAATGTCCGCACAGCCCACCCCCATGTCCGCACAGCCCACCCCCAGCAATGTCCGCACAGCCCACCCCCATGTCCGCACAGCCCACCCCCATGTCCGCACAGCCCAACCCCATGTCCGCACAGCCCAACCCCATGTCCGCACAGCCCACCCCCATGTCCGCACAGCCCACCTCCATGTCCGCACAGCCTAACCCCATGTCCGCACAGCCCAACCCCATGTCCGCACAGCCCACCCCCATGTCCGCACAGCCCACCCCCATGTCCGCACAGCCCAACCCCATGTCCGCACAGCCCACCCCCATGTCCGCACAGCCACCCCGCAAAAACACAACCCCCACTAATGTCCACACAGCCCCCCCATGTCCGCACATACTTACATGCCTTCAAGTCATCTGATCGTCCGTCCGATCCATAACTCCTCCGTCCGGCCAGGCGTCCTCTTCCT